>JABUQX010141817.1:7500-27500 GCA_015478945.1 Trachelipus rathkii
TCAACGTTTCCTGGTCTGAGTGACGAGAAGAAAAAAGCTGAGATATTTGATGGCCCACAAATATGGACACTCCTCCGTGATGCTGCCTTTGCTACAACAATGACTGTGTTAGAGGCAAGAGCGTGGAATGCTTTTTCAGATGTAGCACAGAATTTTCTGGGGAACAGGAAAGCCGAGAACCACTAACAATGTACAGGAACTGCTAGACAGTTTTCATTCTCATGGATGTAGAATGAGTATAAAGTTGCACTACTTACATTCTCACCTAAGAAAATTTCCGGATAACCTAGGCGATGTTAGTGATGAGCAGGGCGAACGCTTCCATCAAGATCTAAAGTTCATGGAAGGACGTTACCAGGGCAAGTGGGATATCAATATGATGACCGACTATTGTTGGAGCTTGATGAGGGATATTCCAGACGCTATGCACAGTAGATCGTCTACGAAAAGAAAGTTACTACCATCGTAGGTATGTTTACATTAACTAAACCTATTCCTTCTATTACATTCATTGTTGTCCCATATTACTCTTTATTCATAGTTGTATTATATGTTTAACTATATCTATCAAAGACATGTATCTTTATCATTGCGTTTCTCTCCCTTCATATATCCAAAATATATATATATATATATATATATATATATATAATATATGTATGTATAATAATATAAATATATGTATATGTATATATATATATATATAATAATATATATAGCATAATATAATAACAATGTGTATAATAACAATAACATATATATATATGTAATAATATGTATATATAATAATATAATAATATAATATATATATAATAATATATATATAACAATAATATACAATAATATGTATATAATAATATATAATAATAATAATATATATATATATATATATATATACAATATATATATGTTATAATAACTCCAATAATAACCTTTATATTCTTTCTTATATATATATATATATATATATATATTTATATATATATATATAATAATATATATATATATGTAATATATATATTTGTAATATATATATCTATATATATACACATAAACAAAGATATACACTCTTTCTTTCTAAATCTATACATATATATATATATATATATACTATATATATATATATATATACCCCAATAATTTGTGATAGACCC
Source organism: Trachelipus rathkii (assembly GCA_015478945.1). NCBI lineage: Eukaryota > Metazoa > Arthropoda > Malacostraca > Isopoda > Trachelipodidae > Trachelipus > Trachelipus rathkii. The sequence continues at coordinate 8,655 of JABUQX010141817.1, forward strand.
TCTTGAAAAGGTAAAAATCATAAAATTTTACAAATATCTCACAAATGCGATGTGATATGCAAAAACCGATTACATTTTTGGAATCGGCACATCAATAATCAACTGCGAAACCCCGTCCTAGAAATTTCATGCTTACCAATGTTATATACAAAGTAATAAAACAAAAAGTAAATAATAACTATTTCTTACACAGCGACATTCACATATTAAAAATAATTAAATGAAAATTGAAAAGTTTCGTAGTTAAAGATATTAAACTAAACTTCATTTGAATAAGCTCTAAGGTTAAAATGACAGAACATTAGCAGTTCTCCATTTTCCAGGGATAACCTATTTCTTGTGGCTTCATAAATATTTCCTCCTGTTCTAAATATTCTTTCACTTTCGACTGATGACGGTGGAGCTGAAAGGTATTTTATTGCTAGTTTTTTCAAATTCATAAAACTATTTCCAGTGTTTTTCCACCAATTGAAGGGAATATCATTGTCTTCGCTGGTCAAAGTAGGCAAACTTATATATTTGTTTATTTCTTGATGTAATTCCGTATGTAGCCTTTTACTTTTATGTACAATAATCACATCGTCAGAAGAATGGGACTTTCTTTTTCACTCTCACTTTCTTTTCTGTATGACGATTTTGATGCCACAATTTCTTTAAAACAATCCATTAAAGTGAAATGGAACCTTCAACCTCACTTTCCCCACTACGTGAATCATCGTCAGCAGAAGAGTCAGGAGCTAAATTTTCATGCATTTCTTTCCATGCCTCAACGACCATATTTTTTACTGATTCATCTGATTCATGTTGAAAAATTGGCTTGAATCGCAGATCTAAGAAAGTAGCTACACACAAAGATTTATCACATAGAAACTTAGAAAGTCTTTTTTCTACTGATTTCTTAAGCTCTTCAACGAGTGTAATTATTCCACTGAAGCTTTTGCTTTTAATTGCCTTATTTAAAAATAGATTTATTGCTAAAAAGGAAGGGATCACTTGGGCGACTGTTACTTCACGTTTAATGCTTGTTTTAGTGATGTTGTCAAATGGCTCAAGTAAATGGAATAATTTTGCCACTGAAAATCAGTCAACATTTTCTGATTGCATTCAGCAGCGTATATATGGATAGGGGAACTTTTTGTTCAAACAATATTTTATTCATATCATAAGGTTCTGTTCCAGAGTGTAGAAACGTCTTGAATTAATTTATGCTGTTTGACATTCGGCTGCATCTAGCGGGGTTTAAGCTTTGCAGCTGCGGGCGCTGAATGGGTGAAAATGAAGGACCAATAAGCTACTGCAAGTCAATAAAATATCAATAAAAGCCTTTCTATCATCATATTAGCGGGGGATGCGTGAGATGTGGCATGTGAATAAAACGCAGAAATTTATGGCAACCACTTTCACCCTTACCAAGCTACCATGTTTGAGATTAGTACATCCCAATATCCACTAAATGAATTCTATTTTGGTGCAGAAAAATGTCAAAAGGCACATATAGGATCAGACAAATAATAGAGATTTCTGCCATATTGGCTACAAAATTTGGCTATATTTTTATTTTTTTAGATTTCAAATTTAAATTGAAATAACTTTCCCTTATGTTGACGTAATTTATTGTTTATAAGCTCAATATTCGGCCCGAATAGTTCAGCAAAAAGCCGAATACCGAATATTCGGTATTTTGGCCGAATAGGCCGAATACCGAATATTCGGTATTTTAAAAGCTGCATCCCCACAATATATATATGTATATATATATATATATACATAACCATATATATATACATATATATATATATATATTGATATATATATATATATGGTATATATATATATATATATATATATATATTAGAGTTATGACCAAAAAAAATTTTTTTAGCCTGTATTAGAAATCAATGAACTTTTTAATAATGACAATAATGACAGAAAATGACAATTATTTCGTTCAATTCATAAAAAATATTCCGTACCAATGACAATGAAAATTCTGAAACTTAAGTACATTCATCACAATCAAAATGTATTAGTTGCAATAAGCTTCAGATTCAAATATTTATCTGTTTTGCATTTCTGGTACAGTTCTTCCATTAATTTCACCCCTCGTTCGGCACAAATATTCGTCTGTGGTATATCTACAACGGATCTGTCAACATTCCAGTGAGTTACAAAGCACTTCATGGCTGCAGAGCAATTTAATTCGGAAATTCCATCCATCAATTTCTGGTGAATCTGTGCGTTAAACATTTGGTTAGAAAACCAGGCTTCTTGCCATGTATTTGAGATGAAAGCGCATGGTGTTTCCAGTGAAATTCTCCATTTAGGAAGGAGGAAGTACGAAATAAGAAGCACGTGAATTCCATCTGGCATTGTGAAGAGACGGTAATTTTCTCCAATTAATTACAGGGTGCGCACTAGTTTCTTTAAGGAAACTGAATGCTCTACATAACTCATACAGAAATCTAAAATCATCTCGCCAACCTGAATTTTGAATAGTTATCATTTCACTCTCTGGCTTGTAGGACTGCTGCAAGATATCGTATTGTTTTATATCACTTCGTCCACGAATTCATAGTTGAGAGTTGGTTTGGTAGAAGAAATTGGATTAAAGAAGTCTAACACATGCTTTAAGATTCTATCAAGAATATGATGCTGGCAGCCAATGTACTGTGGCTGACCAAATCCTCATGTGACCATTTCAGTTTTTAATTTTTTAACAATTCCATTCACTCGTCCAGTATTTATTGCTGTTGTGTCACATACGATTATTTTGAAGTTCTTCCATGCATCAATTCGCTTACCGTCAAAACGAAGGCAGAAATATACTGTGATAATCAACATTCACATTTTACTATACCTAATTTCAATTCTCTAAGATTACCACTTGATACTCGTGGTTTGCAATTCGCTTACCGTCAAAACGAAGGCAGAAATATTTCTCTTCTTGCAAAATAGATTTTATTTTACGCTTCGCATCTTTGCTACTTCTTATAACAGCTCGCCAAACACCTGACTGTGATAGTGTTGGAACACTGATTCCATCTTCGGCCAGACTGGAGCAGTAGCTTTATTACTTGAAAGAGATTTTGTCACCAACTTAGCTGCATGTGATGTTAAACGTTTGACACGTTTTCTTTTGTCATAAGTCATTTAATAAATAATTTAAATAATCATTAATAAATAATCATGAGCGATTTTATAAGGATCTACTTTTTTACTTGCTACAGGATACAGCACCGTACATACAGATCTCGTGACACACACTGATACTGAAACGGGTTGGTGCGGGAAGTTTTTTTAGAGCCACCTGCAATAATAATGTTTTAGTAATCAGGTCACAAAAGTTCATCATTTGCGACAACAGGAGATACAAAATTTTGCAAAATTTTTTTAGTCATAACCCTAATATATATATATATATATATATATATATATATATATATATATATATATATATATATATATATATATATATATATATATATATATATATATATATATAAAATATATATATATATATATATATATATATATATATATATATATATATATATATATAACCAAAATGTCCAAATTAAATGAAATTATTTCTATTTGCCAAATTATTTTTGTACATATCTAAGACTAATACATGCCTAATATTGTACATCGTTTTTAAAATTTAAGGATTGAAAACAAATAAACCTTAAGGGACTTGTAGTCCTCTAATTACTGAATTGCAGATTGCAGGTGCGATTCGCAATTCCACGCAATTGCAGGCAGTTTAGAGCATTCCACTTAGCTTCTGCAATTCACCAAGCTTTTTCAAATTATCACAATCGCAATTCCAAAAAATTTTTTTTTTTTGGTAGTTACTACATATTGATGGAGGAACGGACTTAAATGGGAACGCCCACTCTGATATATATACCATATATATATATATATATATATATATATATATATTTATATATATATATACATATATCACCATACTCTATATATATATATATATATGCCATACATATATATATATATAACAACTGCTACAAACTCTATATGCTCACATATATATATATATAGTCTCTATTAATTTTCGGTTATAGGTATTTTTCTTTAATTTTGCTGTTTTGGGTTAAGTTAAGTTAAAGTTAAGTTAAATTTAAGTTAAGTTAATTTAAATTAAGTTAAGTTAAGTTTAAGGTAAGTTAAAGTTAAGGTTAAGTTAAGGTTAAGTTAAGGTTAAGTTAGCAGGTTAGGTTAGGTTAACACATGCTAACCTAACTAAGCAATAACCAGCATAACTTGACCTAACCTAACCTAAAACAAAAATTAAAGAAAAATATCTGAAACTGAAATTGGTAACGACCCTCTATATATATATACATAACATACTATATATATATATATATATATATATATATATATATATATATACTCATATAAATATATATATATAGCATATATATATATATACATATATATCAGAGGTGGGCGGCATCTTTCAATGAGCGCAAAGCGCAAGCACCGAAAACGCAGTGAGCATTGCACGCTTTAGGTAAAAGTGTGCGCTTTTGCGTTTGCGCGAAATTTCAAAAAATGTGCGCTTTTGCATTTGCGTTTAACAACTTTTTTAAGAGCGCAAAAGCGCAAATTTGCGCTCTTCTACAAATAATTTGCGCTTAGCATGCGCACCAGCGCAGGTACGCTCTATGTAAATAATTTGTACTTATACTTATATATATATATATATATATATATATATATATATATATATATATATATACTACATATATATATATATATATATATATATATATAATATATAATATACAAATAATATAATATAATATGTAATATATATATATATATATATATATATATATATATATATAACTATATTAACCAATATATATGTATATATATATATATATAATATATAATAATAATAATAATAATAATAATAATAATATATATATATATAATATATATATATATATATTCTTCACACCTTTTCTCAATAGGAATAAGTGTTTGTATAATAATAATATATATATTCATGCATACACTACGTAATATATATATGTAATATATCGCATAATAATATGTATATATATATATATATATACTTCTATATATATATATATATATATATATATATATATATATATATATATATATATATATATATATATATATATATATATATATATATATATATATATATATATATATTATATATATATATATTTTTTTTTTAAATATAAAATAACGTATGTATATATATATATATACCACTATATTAATATAATCGTTAGATTATATCATTTTTGTCAGATAAGGGATACTTTTATTACGCTCATCAAGAATAAGCCGCATAACGCCATCATAATGTATAAGTTCAGATTAAGAACTTGAAGAAATTCTAAGAAGAATTTGATATTGGCAAGTGCAATAATGGTTTTAGATTATTTGCACTGCAAGTTAGAATATGTAAGAGATTATACTCTTGAAAGCCTAGGGTCTTCACTATAACTAGAATAGTTAGTTAAATAGTGGGATTTTACACTAGATTATTTTTAAACTTATTGAGAAAAGTTTGTTTTCCCAAGCTCAAAACGAAGTAGTTGACCCGTTTATAAGCTTTCTAGAATATGTTATTTAAATGCACTGATAGAACGATCTTCGTATATTGGAATATATGAACATAAACTTTAACTCAGCACGAAGCTTAACAGTGAAAATTGTTTCCGGCACGAAGCCTTACAACGAATGATTTTTAATGACAACCTATCAGTTCGAAAATAAAAGGCGAATGATGATAGAACGATCTTCGTATATTGGAATATATGAACATAAACTTTAACTCAGCACGAAGCTTAACAGTGAAAATTGTTTCCGGCACGAAGCCTTACAACGAATGATTTTTAATGACAACCTATCAGTTCGAAAATAAAAGGCGAATGAATTTTCAAATACCGAAAAATCGCTCTCTACTCTTTGCATTTGGCAACCCCCAGGTTTCCAAGAAATAACCTCTTTTCTGGCAACTCTTGACTATAATTTTTATATCCTCCCGGGGGGGATGGCTTCTGGCCTCTATAGGGCAGAAGTCAGAACTTGACTACTTGAAATGAATATTTTGAAAACAGCTGCAGAATATTTAGACAGGTGTAAATGAGTATGAACATTTTTGGGCTGAGCCAGAGCACACTGACTTTGACCCTGTGTTTGGTGTGATCAACACCATGCTTAAGGCCTGAATAATTCCTGGTCTTTTTAGATGAATTCAGGTGGCTTTGGTACCGAAAGAAACATAGTATTGAACTTTACAGACTAGCACATTCCCACCTGCAGAAACATTTTTGACTGCTTCGAAGTCACCAGAAGCAGAGCCGAATATTTGTAAGAATTGGCTTGTATGCCCAGATACAACTTTACCTGGTGATATCTTGCTGATTAACTTTGAAGAGGTGGTGACTTTTTGACGTAAGGTCGTTAATTACCGTCGCGGTATCAAATTGCCATGCTGACAAATGTTTTTAACTCCTGATAGAGATGAAGTTTTCATCCAAGAACAGTTCGAATTATTTACCAAGTCAAGACTTGGCCTTTGAAAAGAAGGATTATTTTTAATCTTTAAGAAATTGGGAGTTAACTCAAGGGAGGCATTAACTGTTGTCTTGCAGACAATGCAGACGAGCTTCAAAATCATGATTATTTGTATTGCCTCGTACGACAGTAATAGCGGCGCTGGAATAAGCAAGCTACTCGATATAACGGCGGCTGGGGTGAATATTTGGACAAAATCAATACAGGTGTTGATTCAGGTATACCACGCGGAACAACAGCAAAAAACTGGAGTGCTGTTTCAGTTCAATACAGTATGGCCAGTAAATACTATTTTAAAGAGAATTTGTTTGTACTTTAGTCTAGAAGGACATGAGCATTCTTTTGAAACTCTTTGGAAGGAAATACCTCTGGTCAAGAGGTCCGCTGGATTCTCTTCAGTTCTGATAGAGAAATTTAAGGACTTAACAGTGTATTTCTCTTGAAGTGAAGAGCTCATGGTGCGAATATCTTGCACACGATTCCTCACGAATATTTGCTTAACTTTCGAGATCCTATTTTGGATCCAATGAAGAGTTATCTGCGAGTCGGAGAATATGTTCAATTCCTTGAACTTGACACCCGACAGTCCACTTAACATTTGTGGTAAGCACTTTAATGCTAAAAACACAGACAATAACTCCAAACAGGGAAGCGTTCTTCCTTTTGCAGGAGCGATTTTTCCCTTTGACCAAAAAAGATTTGGACCCTCTGCCGCAGATGAAACATACACCACGAAGCCATAAGCAACAGTGCTTGCATCGCAGAATATATGAATACTTAAATCAGAGTCACTTGACTCAAATGAAGATCTTTTAAAAGAGACCTCCTTCAGAGAGTTAAGGTCCTTGCTCAACTTCTCCCATGAATTTTTGATTTCTGGAGCGATTATATCGTCCCACCCCATGTCCACTTCCCAGGTTTTCTTCATAAGAAGACGGCCTCGAACGGTGACGGGGAGGTAAAGGCATAGGGGATCGAATACTTTTGAGATCTCCGACAGGAGCTGTCTCTTGGTAGAGACAATATTTAATGAAAAGTCACTAAGACTCAGACTATCTTGAACGGTATTATATAAATACCCTAAAACTCTTTCTTCATCACTTTGATGAGTTGCAAGTTTACCCTCCTCCTTGAATATTTCTTTGAGCTCCGGACAGTTGGAGTTCCAGGAGCACAAGTTGAAGCCCCCCTCACTCATACGTGAGGTGGCCTTTCGAAAAATATCTTGAAGTTCGTCTACAGACGAAGAAGTGTACAAAAAATTATCAACGTACAGATTATTTTGAAGAAGAGAGGTACAGAGATCAGGAGGGTATTTTTTGGCGTGATGTTGTATAACAGCCCCTAGTACGTAGGGGCTGACAGCCAACCCGAAAATGATGGTGGCATAACGGTAAGTGAGTAACTCGCCATCAGCCTCCCAGAAAAAAACAGAAGCGATTTCTGTCCTCTTCTAACTTTAATTTGATCTGGAGGAAGGCCTTTGAAATATCCGCCAGAACGATGAATTTGTTTGTTCTGAAGGACAGTAATAATTTAAATAGGGAAGCGATTAAATCTACCCCTGGATATGATGCCTGATTAAGTGAAGGACTACAACCTATTTTCAGGCTGCAGTTAAAGACGGGACGAATTTTTGTCGTCACTTGAAGTGCCTGTTTTATTATAGGTCTGTGGGGTATCCAGATGAATTTATGATAATCTTTCGGATGAACCTCCACAGCCTCCACGATACCTTCTCTTAGGTATTCCTTGAATATTTCCCCATACTTGTCAAGCAAGCCTTGAGCAGTCAATTTCTTTTTGACTCGTTGCATCGTAGCAAGAGCAACGTGATGATTTGATGGAACCTGCTCAAGAATTTCTTGAAACCACGGAAGTTCCACGTGGTACCTTCCGTCTCGGAACTCTATCCCTTCGTGGAATCTCTTTATGAATATTTCGTCAATGGAACCATGGTCCCGCTCCTCATTGATACCCAGAGACTCTAATTTATAGAGGTTCTCCAGGCCCAAGTCCAAATCAGACTCAGTGTGTGTATGTAAGAGCGGGTCGAAGTACGAAGGTACTGGTTCCACCACAAGATTGATTACATGTTCCGGGACGTTCCTGACAGATCTTTGAATATTTGACGGTATGGGGAGCTCTGAATTCTGTCATGATTTTTTGACAGCTTTCGGCGAAGAATTCTTCCCAAAGATTTTTTCATTTTGGGAAGGTGACAAAAAAGATGTTACAGGCCCGAAAGGCACGTACCCATGACAAGTTTCTAGGGCACTGCCCCGAATGCATTTTACCGTTTTAAAATGCTTTAATAAATGAAGAGCATCGATGCCCAGCAGCCCATGAATATTTGAAACCCTGTCAACATTATTATTTTGATAGTGACTATCTGCCACTTTGAAACCATTTTGTGTAATATTTTTCATAGCCTCCGTCAGGCCTTTTACATAAAAGCCGATATCCAATTCAGAATCGATGTTTACAGGTAAGCTAGAATATTTCCCACAACAAATGCCCATCTCTAAATTTAAAGACCGCAAGGATCTTAATTCCTCTCCCAAAAATGTTTTAATGGAGCTCTGATGACTAGGAAGACTATTTTCATTGACTCCCAATTTTTTAAGAATGCTCCTATGAAAATACGTGGATTGACTACCTAAATCGAGAAGCACACGTACAGGGACTATTTTATTGCCCTTCTTTATGTTAAGGGAGAGAGTGGGCAGAATATTTTGACCCACGGATGAGGCTGTACCTGTATTTATAAGATATGATTAGAAGAGCCACTGGCTTGACCATTTTCCTCATTCGCGACTGATGTTGACGGACGACTATCTTCCGAAAAGCCACCGGACACGTTTCTACTATTTTGAAAGCATAGAGCTGTTATGTGAGATTTTTGACCACATTTGCCGCATGGGTGACTAAGTCCATACCTCTTGGCAGGACATTTATTAGCGAAATGCTTGATACTTGAGCAGCTGAAGCACATGCGCAGCTCTTTACAGCGATCTCTCCTGCTTTCAGGAGATGAATATATTTCGCAAGAAATCATACGATGATTTCTGTTACAAAATTTACATTTCGAAACAAATGATTTAGAAGAATTTTTAAATCTCCCACCCCTTTGACTACGTTCGGTTTCGTCTTCTGACGATGAAGATTTCGAACTATCCTCTTTAGAGGAAGCGTTAAAAGCTGACGATTTAGCTGATTTACGCTCAAAAGGAGCACGATTACGTTAGAGGGCAGATTTATTTTTCCCCTCCCCTTCTCCATAGACTTGATTATTTTACCGTAATGTTCCAAGATTACATTAACGGAAGGATATTCATCCTGTGTGATTAATTTGAGCTCACGAAGAAAGCCAGTTGGAAGTTTGTCCACGATTATATGACTCATGAGCTTACAGCCCGCCGAAGGCTCTTCAAAGAAATCGAGTCCAAACTCCTTGAGCTCATGAATATATGCCCTTACTTCTGACAGGAATATACGAATAGGTTCAGGATTATTCTCTAAAATAGGCGCAGAATCGATTTTATGAAACAGAGAATCAATAATATATGATTCGTCTAAGTAAAGGCTCTTTAATATTTCGAAAGCGACTTCCAAATTGGAGTCGACATTAGTTAAATGCTCAATATCTTTGAGCGCATTGCCTGATAACAATGACTTTAAATACTGCAATTTTGCAGCGCTAGAAATGTCTTTTCTGGCCCCATAAACATTTTGAAAGGACAGAATAAACGAGCGGAAAGAATGCCGGTCCCCCTCACCCCTGAACTCTTGACACTTTATTGCAGGGATTTTTACTTCCTGCTTAGATGCATGAATATTTTTGATTATATTCTGCATCTCTTGACGTGATATTCCGTCTTCAAGAGAGGCCTCTGAAGCTGCAGGAGGCGCAGACGGAGAAGGAGATGGAGAACTAAAACGCGGTGTCATACGCCAGATTAATTTTTCATTCTGGGTATGATACTGTACCGCTTCAATTATTTCTTCGTCCAAAATTGACGAGTCATACTGAAGAATGGATGATTTTGTGATGACTTCTTCGATCAGAGCATCAAAGTTTTTAACTTCCTCCAATTTTGATTTAATTTCTTTTAATTTTAAGGAGACGATATGACTATCTTCATGGCTTTCTGTGGCAGAAAGATCAAGAAGATTTTTGAAAAGGAGCGTGATTTTCCTTTTAATCACAGCTCTCAGTCTCTTAATAGGGGACAGTTTTGACTTAACCTCTTTCGTGAGGTCGACTAATTCTTCTGGAGAGAGTGTTATTGTCCTCCCTCCCAAATTCTTCACTAACACTGTCCTCCAACTCAGACACGATTTGTCGGAGGGATACGTCTTCAAAAAGAGACATCTTTGTAAATGAATATTTGAAAAAAAACGCAAAAATACGCAAAAAAAAAACGCAAAAAAATGCTACTTATTATATGAGCAAAACGCACGATATATACCACCACCTATGATTTAATAGGCAATGATTGCGAAAGGACAATATAAAATACCCAAATAACCCAAAATAATAATTACCGCAAAGATACTAAATTGCCGAAATATATATATATATATATTTTTTTCGCCTATAACGTAAAATATATTATAAATATATATATATAGCATATATATATATATAACTTAACAACAACTTATATATATATATGCTGCTCATATATTATATTATATATATATATATATATATATATATATATATATATATATATATATATATATATATATATATATATATATATATATATATATATATATATCTATATATTATTTATGTATATATATGTATATATATATGCTCTTTTTTATAACTATATATATATATATATATATAATAATAATAATAATATATATATATATATATATATGTAATAATATATATACCCATAACATAACTCTTCAACTCACCTATACTCACTATATAATACGGTATTTATATATATATATATATATATATATATACGGTATTTATATATATATATACCTTATATATATATATATATATATATATATATATATATATATGTAACTAAATTAATAATGTAATAAATATATATATGGTATATATATATATATAATAATATAATATATATATATATATATATAATAATATATAATAATATATATATGTATATATATATATATATACAGTATATATATATATATGTATATAATATGTAATATTTAATATCGCCATAAATATGCTAATATATGTATGTAATAATAATAACCAACAATAATAATATATATACTGCATACTATATATATATATTGCGATTATATATATATATATATATATGTACGGTGTATATATAATATATATATATATATATATATAATATACAATAATAATAATAATAATAGCTCTTTGTAACATATATATATATATATAATAATAATATATAATGTCAATAACATATATATATATATATGTAACTTTATAATAATAATATATATAATAATAAATATATATATATATATAACTCTATATATATTAAATATAATATAATATATATATAATAATATATATATATATATATATATGTATATATGTATATATGTAACTATATATATATATATATATACATAATATAATAATAATAATAGCATATATAATATACATATTATATATATATTTTACATATATATATAATAATAATATAATATATATATATATATATATATATATAATAATAATAATATAATATATATATATAATATAATAATAACATAATATATATATATATGTATAATATATATGTATATATATATACATATATGTATAATATAATATATATATATAATATGTATATATATATATGTATATATATATATATATAATATAATAATATGGAGTGGGAATCGAGGACCCTCCCCATCACTTTAATTCCTCTACACCGTCGGACAGACATATGAACGCCTCTCTCAAGGAATTCCTGTACGCTGAGAAACTAAACAAAGATTGTAATATGAGAATGCCTAACGGCGAGTCTTATTTAAACTTTCAAATTTTGGGGGTAGTCTGCTCTCACGCAAGAATTAAAGAGGCTGCATTTAGATATGGTCTGCGTCTTGAAAGTCGATTGTTCAGAGTTTATAGAGTGATCGACTATATTATATTTTTCGTGTACTTTATTATTAAATGTAAGAATATATAATTAATTAGTTACGATCCTTTGTTAAAAGATAACGCCTGTGAGAGCATCTCGATATTAAAAACCCTGCACCAGCAATGTAGAAATATTCCTCATTTATTTTAATGAATAATCTCATTTAAATTGTAAATCTGTTAAATCAATTAATTTTAAAATATAAATAGAAGTGTTAGAGTTTCACGTTACGAAGAGAAAGCAATATGTGAGAGTGCTGCCATTCCAAAGCTAGCTCTTTATTATAAACCAATGTTCCTTTATTTGAATGACTAATTTTCTTATTGAATCTTAAATCGTGGTGAAGCCTCAATCATTTATTGACTCATATTGACTATGAAATCTTAAATTAATTAATTCTAAGTAATAAATATAAGAAGTGACAATCATCTTTATTTTCCCTTGTGCTAATCTTAATTAATTAGTACAAGCTGGTGACCACCACTGTGACTCGAATAAACAACCTTTCTGATCAGTAAAATACAAAAAGTGAAAACGAATAAGAAAATAATTTAAAATCTAGTGAATCACCGCCGCGAACGCTGATCAAAATTCAAGGAGGAAGGGCTCCATCCACTCGAGATTTGGCAACGTCGCGATAGAAGCGAGCACGGAGGGTTTATGCTTCTTCCACAAAAAATTTCTTCACCGTGCTTTCAAATGCGAGGGTCGGTACTGTGCAATGTATCAACTAATCGCCCAAAGTCCCCAAACTCCAACTGCGCAGAGGGCGACTCCTGAGTCTTCCCAGCAGGGAAACGCTTAAGTCGGCCTATGTATCATCCTATAGGCCGAGAGAGGGTACCCATGCAAGGTAGTAAGGTATTTAAAAATAAAGATTTCAATGCACATATGTCCTGTAATAATAATTATGTAACTAGCGTAAATTCTTGGAGAAGAAACTTCAATTGGTATAGTAATTATAATAATAGATATGGTAATTATAATAAATACAGTTATAATAATTATAATGGTAATTACAATTATGATAGGGACAATAATTATAACAATAATTGCCATAGTAATAGAAATTTTAATTATGATGATAATTATGTGTATGGAAGAAATTTTAATTATAATAACAATTATGAATATGGTAAAAATTTTAATTATAATAATAATTATGGATATGACAATTTTTATAATTACAATAATAATTATAATAATAATTATAGGTGGAGTAGAAATAATAATTCTGGCAATGATTATAGCAATAATAGAAATATTGAAGGTGAATCTAGAGCTATGGCGACTGATTATGCTGTGACTCTGGAGGCGGAAACTACGCCTGGCAGTGAGTCGCATAGGCCAACTCACTCTCACAATAATGTGACTGAGGAGGCGGCGGAGGTCAGTTCCCATTTAAAACTGAATTGTAATCCTACGCATGCAGGAGAAAATAGTAATAATAACCAAATTGTTGATTTAGGGGGTCAGGGAGAAACTCATTTTTTAAGGGTAAATTGTGTTGATTTTAAAGAGAAGGAATTTTCTCTTCCTATTGAAGGGGATCAGGGGTCATTAGAATTAAATAATATTGCATGTAATTTGTACGACAATATTTATACATAAGTGTCTGACAACAGTCGAAAGAGGGTGGGGGGATGGTGGAAAGTGGGGCTGTAGGCCCGGGTCAAGTAAAGGGGCCTGGAAATTGCAATACTAACAATAAAATAAAATAAACATACACGCATAATCAAAAAGGTAGGAAAAGTGGATTTAAATCAGAATTTTTTTACGTTTATATATATATATATATATATATATATATATATATATATATATATTAGTTTTTTAAGCGTTATAGATTTTATATAAAAATATATATATATATATATATATATATATATATATATATATATATATATATATATATATATATATATATATATATATATATATATATATATATTTTATTTTTTTTTACCCACTTATGGACTCTTGTCATATCAAATTTGAGTAGGCGTTATGAAGCTGCAGAGAGTTTGAATGAGTTGTTTGGAGTGACATGGAAGTATATGAGTTTGGAGGAAGGAAATCTACAGAGCAGTGCACAAAAGTTGGCTGAAAAATATAGGACTGATATTTCCGATGAAATTAAGGAAGAGTTGTTTCATTTGAAGTCAATTCTAGCTGCCAATCTTGGAGATTCATCACTTAGTCCACTGCAACTACTGAACAAGCTTCATGAACTGAAGCTTGATGCACTATTCCCTAACCTGCTTATAGTGCTCAGAATATTCTGCACAATACCTGTTACTGTTGCGCAAGCAGAACGTTCATTCAGCACTCTAACTAGGATCAAAAATATGCTGCAAACCACAATGTGTCAAGATAGGCTGAACAGCCTTGTAATTTTGGCTGTTGAATCAAAGTTGGCAAAAATCACTGATTTTTCCAGTATCATTGATCTCTTTGTCAGTCGCAGAGCGCCCAAGGCACTTACTTAATTATATATATATTATATATTATTATATTATTATGCTGGTTATTATTATTATTATTATTATATGTTATATATTATTAGATATTATATTGTTGCTGGTTACATGTTATATATATATATATATATATATTATATATATATAGATTTATTTCTTATGTTCATCTTGATACTATTTTTATATATATAAACATATATCCTACTTATTATTATATTATTATTATTATTATTATTATTATTATTATTATTTTTATTATTATTCTTATATAAATATATATATATATATTATTATGGCTATATATATATCGCTGAGTATATATATATATATATATATATATATATATATATATATTACGATATATTATTATATTTATATTAATATAAATATACTATTACATAATACTACTACTACTACCATTACTACTACTACTCTATTACTATTACTACTACTAATTACTACTACTACTACTACTACCACTACTACTAATAATAATAATAATAATAATAATAATAATAATAATAATAATAATAATAATAATAATAATAATAATAATATAATAATAATAATAATAATATTAATAATAATAATAATAATAATAATAATAATAATAATAATAATAATAATAATAATAATAATGATAATAATAATAATAATAATAATAATAATAATAATAATAATAATAATGATAATAATAATAATAATAATAATAATAATAATAATAATAATAATAATAATAATAATACAAATAATAATAATAATAATAACAAATAATAATAATAATAATAATCATAAATAATAATAATAATAATAATAATAATAATAATAATAATAATAATAATAATAATAATAATAATAATAATAATAATAATAATAATAATAATAATAATAATAATAACAATAATAATAATAATAATAATAATAATAATAATAATAATAATAATAATAATAATAATAATAATAATAATAATAATAATAATAATAATAATAATAATAATAATAATAATAATAAAAATAATAATAATAATGATAATGATAATAATAATAATAATAATAATAATAATAATAATTTAATAATAATAATAATAATAATAATAATAATAATAATAATAATAATAATAATAATAATAATAATAATAATAATAATAATAATACAATAATAATAATACAAATAATAATATTAATAATAATAATAATAATAAACTAATAATAATAATAATAATAATAATAATAATAATAATAATAATAATAATAATAATAATAATAATAATAATAATACATAAATAATAATAATAATAATAATAATAATAATAATAATAATAATAATAATAATAATAATAATAATAATAATAATAATAATAATAATAATAATAATAATAATAATAATAAAACTAATAATAATAATAATAATAATAATAATAATAAACACACACACACAATACACACATACATAATAATAATAATAATAATAATAATAATAATAATAATAATAATAATAATAATACGCCCTTGTATAAATGTTTATTTATTTAATAACCTTTGGCATGGAGGGTCCCGGAGTGGAGACAGAACTTTCCCAGGGCCCGTGCTGGCTCTTAGCAACTATTTGCTTATATGAAATTTGCATAGTTTTAGCACGAATTTCATGCATAATCGACCTCGATTTCTTGCGGAGTTTACTTTTGTTTACAAACAATTTGAATCAGTTGTTGTGAAGGAGCTCGGCGATTTGGAATAAGAATAAATAAGAATAAAAAATAACAAATGGTTTATATTACAAATAATTGATCAGCTATTGTGGTGGAGTTCATCGATTTGGAAGAAATTAGATTGAAAGCTAATTTTATTGAATGAGACATTCATCAATTCGAACGGGCCTACCACGTAGTGAAAACATTATCATTTTATTTCTTTACGAATATATCAAATAGGGAAAAAAATATGATTATCACACAAATATTTTGGCACAATCTTATTATTTTTAAAGGTATTACTCACAAACCTTCCTTATCCATTGTAAAAAATAAAAAATAAAATTCCGCCATTTTCTTTTTCTTACATGTTTTTCGTAAATATACACTGAAAATAGCAACCTTGCAGAATTAGGGTACCTTCCTTACGTCGTAAGCATTTATGATTTTGCTCTAAGTTTGACAAAAACGAAGGCAAACTCGAGCATTTCTTACCGTTCTAAGCACAAATGCAAAACGAAAACGCCTTAAGTGGTTAAATGCATGTATTACAAACAGACTGGTGAAAACAACATATTCAGTTAGCGCCATGAAGTATAGCCGCTTTAATCTGAATAATAATTAATTGATACACTAGATGTAAAGCTGATAATAATAATTAAAAAGTTTAAATAAGTTAAACATAATAATAAATAGACCGATAATTCAATGAAGGAATTAAATTCAAAATAGCTTCATTGAAGATCCATCAGAGTTGTTCTGGTTTTGTCTGAATAAGTAAGGAATATTATTTCAAAGTTTCCTTTTGAGATTTTGTAACCTTTTTCCATTGATTGATTCATAAAAGCCGAACACTCGAGATTAGTTAATGGTTGGGTAGTTCTATATGAAAGACAAAGATGCTTAGAGATCCTCAGCTGTAATTCCAGACCTGTTTGATTGCATAACGGGTTTGGCAGTCCGCACAATAAGAATAATGAATAGACAAACCGAGACCCTTAAACAAACCGATATCAAATCTTTCAGTATGAAAAAGATTTTTATTTTACGCTATTTTTTTTTTTTATTTATATTTTTATTTTCTTGGAAAATTTTACTAAAGGATACCTCACGACTTTTAATAAATTTTGAGGTATTAGACTTAAAATTTAGTAATACGTTTGTGAAGAAAGTTTGTAAGGTCTAAAATTAAGAGAATAGAAGTGTTTCAAATCTTCCTCTTAAAGAGAGATTCGAAAGTTTTAGAAAGAACAAAAGAAGTTAGAGAGATTTAGTCACAGGTGGAGGGTTGAAAGTGGTCTCCTTTTATCGGTACAATCTGAATGAGACTGAATATATATATATATATATATATATATATATATATATATATATATATATATATATATATATATATATATATATTTATATATATATATATATATTATATATATATATATATATATATATATATATATATATATATATATATATATACAAAGGTGGGCACCGTTAATGAGAAAGTTAACGTCGTTAATTTTTAATCGTTAACAAAAAATATTAACGACGTTAATCATTAAAGCGTTTATCGGTAAAGAATGTAGCGGAAGTTAACGCTAATCGTTAACGTTAACCGTCTTCACAATATGTAGGAATAGTAATAATTATTGTTAATTTTCTTTTATTATAATAATATCCCTAACAATATTAGTAATGATATTGCTTATCAGACAAATTACTCAGTTTCACCTATAGCAGATGCTTTTGCCGCTTGCCGAAGAATACTTCCAAAGCGTAAATACCTTAATTAGTACTCAATACCGGGTGTCCGTAAAAGAATGTCCCAGTTTCAATGCTTTATTATAACAGCATAATATACAATATCCATATTATATCATACATCAAAGTGAAGAGTAAGTTGCATAGTTTCGAATATGCACTTGCGCCAGAACGAGTTCCTGATAGGTC
>JABUQX010141818.1:0-15000 GCA_015478945.1 Trachelipus rathkii
TATATATATATATATATATAGTTAATATATATATATATATATATATATATATATATATATATATATATATATAGTATATATATATATATATATATATATATATATATATATATATATATATATATATATATATATATATAGATATATATAGCTGGATGTCTCTATATATATATATATATATATATATATATATATATATATATATATGGCCGCAGCCAGAATTTTTTTGTGGTTTGAGATTAAGAATATATATATATATATATATATATATATATATATATATATATATATATATATATATATATATATATATATATATATATATATATATATATATATATATATATATATATATATATATATATATATATATATATATATATAACTCAATATAAGAGAATAAAATAATTTAAGATTAATAGCAATTTCAAAATATAAAAAAGAAAATTTTACTTATATAAAAAATTCTTCATCTTGATCTCTTAACAACAAAATGACTGATAACTTTCTCCGTTTATATTGTGTAGCTATGATGAACACTCATAGCCTGTTTGATAAAACAAGAGACGCGTTGCACTTTTGATAAATTAAATTAAAAATAAGATTCTTTATTTTTTTTAATAATGGACTTATTTAGAATTATGAATTAAATATTATTAACAACATTGTTATATATTTTGTATGTCAAATGGCAATCAAAGTAATTTAAAAAAAAAATGTAATAATTGGAAAAATAAAAATAAAATCATACCACTTGAATGTTGCAAAGAAAGTTTTTTATTTCCTTCTTCATATTTAATTTTCCATTTTCTTTCAAAAAAAATAATAATCGGTTAATAATATAACCGATTATTGAAATTCGAACTATTATTAACCGGGTATAATAATTTTTCTATTAATTCTGTTTCATTTATACATTAAATCCTACCCTGACACTCACTAGTATGTACGTTGTTTATTCCTTATTCTTCTGATGTAGAAGCTGTAAATTTTTTCGATAATTATACGCAGAACGCTATAGTGGATCTTCGTCTTGAGAGAGAGAGAGAGAGAGAGAGAGAGAGAGAGAGAGAGAGAGAGAGAGAGAGAGAGAGAGAGAGGAGAGAGAGAGAGAGAGAGAGAGAGAGAGAGAGAGAGAGAGAGAGAGAACTTTTATCAAGCTCTAGAGACAATAAGTATAGCAGGCTCGAATATTTTCTTTTCATATTCTTTCAATGATTCTATCACCATTGCCGTGCCGAAAGTACGTGATTATGATACTTTTTATCTTTCAGTTTCTTTTTTCTCACACCGGTTAAAATTTTGCTACTTCCTTTATTTTATATACTACATAGGATCTCCAAACGTTTTAGCCTAAGGGGCCACAGTGACTCCACTAAGTTCCAAGGACCAAGACCTAGGTAGGTCATCATACCAAGGTTTGAATTCTAAGCGACAAGTGAGATCTGAAAAGTGAAATATTCCCAGCAAAAAATTCCTATATAGGATCCCATTAATTCCTATCTTAATTAAGATAAGAATGGATGGGATCCTATAGGAATTTTTTGCTGGGTAGTGCTAGTGTGTTTTGTGACTATAGTTTCTTATAGTTTCTTAAGTTTCTTAGTGAAAATACAATGTGTTTAATTGTAAGTGTTTAGTTTAATTAAAAGTGTGTTAAAGATAAAACCAGTGTATTCCACTTAGGGCCGGATTGGAGAGCCTCGCTGTCCGATTTTGGCCCGCGGATCGTGGTTCGAGACCGCGCTCTAGAACATAGATTTTTATTCTCCTTATGGAAAACAATTATAAACACACGAATTTTGTTTTTTAAACTTTACAGTAAACTTTGTGCAATGTCCTAAAAAAAGTTTTCAGTCTTTGTGATTAAAACTTATTAGTTTCGTTTCCAGAGTTTTAAGAAAAACTTGAACGATGAAATTAAAAATTTGCGTTAAAACTTAAATTGTTAAATTAGTTAAAGTTAAAAGTTAAATTGTTTTCCTTAACGACCGTCTTATATTTCATATTTACTCGTATATCCAGAATAAACGTCATTTTTCCTCAAAATATTTGCTAGGAAAACATTTGCCGCATTTCGACTCATTCAGCAAAATGTGGCGCATTTGGTTTACGAAATGTTGACCATCTCAGGGTTGATGAGTTAGGTACAGTCTTTTTCTCTCCATAATTCATGATTCGACAACGGCTGTTCTCAAGTCACTCAGATATGGACAATACGCATTAGGAATATAATTTTTTTTTTTAAATCATCCTCGCTAACTTTCATTCAGCTTGGAATTGTTGTAGGGATAGTTCGATGAACTAGACACACTTTCTTACTAAACTAATGTACACAGGCCTCGAACTTTGGTTCTCCTAATTAACATATTTGACTCTTCAAAAAAAAAAAAAAAAAAAAAAAAACTCTAGTAACTGTAAATCATCCCTACCTCCCAAATTTTTTTTTTATGGATCTGAGGCTATAACTCTTTCCTCCTTGGCTTCATTTTCTTCATACAATTCAATCCTGGACTACTTTTGCAGTCATACTTTTCTCAAGTTTGCCATGCCTTTGCCTAAGATTAGATGTGGTCGGGAGCACGTGATAATGACGGCTATAAACTTTTGGAATTAAGACCCGAATAGTATCTGATCCCGTGTTTTGAACATACTAATGAGCCGTTAAAGTTTTTGTAGCCTCTGACTGCAGTCCCCTTTATTTTCACTCGCAATAACAAATATGAAAAATATTGTAAATTTTTGGGGGATCTCTGGATCTACCCGAAAAGCATATTTCATTCGGCTTCTTAGCAATAGTTTTGAGGGTGTGAACTTCTGAACTGGTGCCAATTTTTATTCTACAATATTTTCTGTCTAATACTAACACTTTTACTTTGCGTTTGATATCAGTTTTTGTTCAACCGAACCCAAGTAAGGCCAGCTACAGTGATATGAACTTTTTATCTATCACCATATACCTCTCACCAGTATTCTATATAAAAATCTGAATCTATTAAATATTTCAATTCCTATTTCCTGGATAATCTGGAATTTCATTCCATTTTATTCCAACATCGGTATGGCCTTTATCACTCGAGGTAAATTGGGGTTATGTTTTCCACTCTTAACCATATATTTTCTTCTGTCCTTTCGGACAATACCTGAAGTCTTGTGTGATGGCCTTTGATATATCCATGAATTTTGAGAGTATGTAGTTATGCTCTTTAAGCTCCATTCATCTGGGTTTCATCCTTTACTTCGTTTATTCATGTGTATTTCCTTTCCAAAGTGTTCCACATCGGAAGTTGTCGATGATGGGAACTTCTATTCATCTCATGTCAATAGTGGTGCCTCTTGGGGTACTGAGTTATTTCCTTTTTTTTTCTTCTTTTTATTTGCAACCTTCTCAGCCGCTTTTCTAACACTATCCATACCTATGCCAATAATTCGAAACTATTTTATTATTCATTTTAAACATAGTCTCTCAGTTGCATGAACTTCAACCTTCTGATTTTATTCTTGCTGATCTGGATGTGTTTCGTTGAGTTCTTCTTAACCTTCCTTCTGAAATTCAACTTGGACAATTATTCCTCTCTGGAGAATCCTCTAACTTTCCTATCTCTTTCGATGTCTTTTTTGACCCTATACCGCGGACAATATATAAATTTCTTCAGTCCCTACACAAACAAAAAAAAATTCTTGGAAACATCGTATCACAATGGTTGTTATAACGGCTTCAAAAAAAAAGTTGGAATTATATAATTTTTCTCTCCTCCTCACTAGGTGTTCCAAATATGCAAGGATTTTATCTGTCCTAATAACGATATTGTCCTAGTCCATGGGATGCTTTCCAGTTTCACCCATCTTTTAGATAAAGTAGAGTCTAAATCTAAAAGATTTTAATCTGTCCTTTATTTTTCTAACTTCTTTGACTTCTCATCTTGGCAACATTGGCAATTTCTATATCTTTAGGATTAGTATATATATATATATATATATATATATATATATATATATATATATATATATATATATATATATATATATATATATATATATATATATATATATATATATATATATATATATATATATATATATATATATATATATGTACATACAGTAGTTAAATGTTATATATATATATATAGAGATATATATAGAGTATATATATATATATATATATTTATATATATATATATATATATATATATATATATATATATATATATATATATATATATATATATATATATAGTTTAGCAAACGCGCTGCTTTGTTGCCATTACAAAACAATTATACTCGAACTTGTATATACAATCGAAGAAACACACCTACACACACACCTACATACACACACACACACACATATATATATATATATATATATATATATATATATATATATATATATATATATATATATATATATATATATATATATATATATATATATATATATAGTATATATATATATAGATATATATATATATATATATATATATATATATATATATATATATATATATATATATATATATATATATATATATATATATATATATATATATATAAATATATATATATATATATATATATATATATATATATATATTTATATATATATATATATATATATATATATATATATATATATATATATATATATATATATATATATATATATATATATATATATATATATTGAGTGTGTGTATGTGTGTATAAGTTGAAGAAATAATACACTTAATGGCAACTCTTTTTTACTTTTTTTTTTCAACTAACAAAAGTTACCCTGTTCGACTATAGTACCGAAGAAAAAGAAATTAGTTGAAGAAAATATGATGGTTGAGATGCAAGTCTTTCGGTCGGTGCGTCGTGTCTTATTGCGAGAGAGATAGCGAGATTCTTTTTTTTTTCTTTTTTTTTTTTTAAAGCATTATTTACAGGACTTTTAGAGGTGCCAAAATAGTGATTGATGCATTAGGCCAAAAATAAAGTATTATTTTTGTAATTTTTTTTTTCTCACTTCGTTAAAGCGAGTAAACGAGTTTAAAATTGATATTCATATACCAAGGATTAGTTTCTTGAGTTAGAATATGTTTATTATATAAGTTGTATTTGTGGTACATATCCTATATTATTAATAATAATGTATTAAGTGTGCGATGTAGTGATTACTATTGGTGAAAAGTTTGATATGTATATATATTTAATTATTTATCTTGCCGAAATATTATTTATCAGATGCATTTTTTCTCTGCTTTGCTTTGTCAGTATTGTGACAGCCTCGTTCACAGAATATATTAATTATCGCCTTTACGGTTAAAGCAAATTTATTATTGATGCTTTAAGTCTTCTATCACAGCTTAAGCTGTGCTTATATGCCATGCATACAAGCTACAAGTACTGTGTAAACAATTGTAGATTATCTATAGCTAATTGATTTGAATTGTCCAAATGCACTCGTGCACGAAGAGTTGGAAATTTAGTTTGGAGAGACAGTTTTCCATTTCTGAAATGGAAATTAGTGCAGGTTTGTTTGTGTGTATATATATATATATATATATATATATATATATATATATATATATATATATATATATAGAGATATTTCTTTAGAGTGTAGTTTATATATATATATATATATATATATATATATATATATATATATATATATATATATATATATATATATATATATATATTTTATAATTAACCTTTGTGCAATTTAGAATTAATTTAAATATATATTTTCAATTAAGTTAAATCATAAAATCAAGGTTTTAATAAATATAAAACTATTTTTAGAAAATATTATCTTTACCGAGTATATTAATTATTATGAATGTGAATGAAAACATTGACGTAAAATAACCGAGAAACGTTGCCAATAGAAGACAAATTTTTATTCTTTGTTATTTCGATCAGTTGTTGCATGCTGCCATGATGTGCTGCTTTCACTGGCGGGCGTAAGATGTTTCCTCTTAGAGAGCCAAAGATAACATTTATGCTTTAAATATTTATAATGCATTTGTATAATTATTTATTCTTTGCTTTAATTAACAAACTTTCAACGAACGTAAATATAAATTTTAATTATTTTAGCGGGAAATATTATTCATTTTTGTTGGTTGCAACTGGTGGGGGTTAAAAAAATAGAAAAGTGAAACATGTTGACTGTGCAAACGATAACAATTTTAAAATAAATACCTGTGATATATATATATATATATATATATATATATATATATATATAGTAGTTATATATATATATATATATATATATATATATATATATATATATATATATATATATATATATATAAGGCTGCTTGAGGATGGGAACCCTCAACAGATTTTTTTTTTTGAATCTTCCTGATAGAACAAATGCAGACTACAGCAAGGGACTGCAGCTGACGCCACCTCCCAGATTTGGGGGATACGGCGCTATGTATAATAATAATAATAATAATAATATATATATATATATATATATATATATAACACTAGCAGTCATGAGTATATATATATATATATATATATATATATATATATATATATATATATATATATATATATATATATATATATATATATATATAATATATATATATATTATATATATATATATATATATATATAATATATATATATATATATATATATATATATATATATAAATGTTTAAAAGAAAAGGTATATTTTATTCATGTAACTAGAAAACTATAACATATACACGAAAATAAATATCATTTTATTAATCAGAAGACATTGTACTCGTAGAAATTAAAAAAAAAAAAAAAAAATTAATTTATTCTAATATTTAATAAACTTCATATTAATATTAGTAAAAAGTGCAGGCTCTGAATGACTTGAAAGACGTTGAAAGCTGCAGTCCGAGAGAAAAATATAAATGTCGCTTTATAATACACTGGAAAATATTATTTTTTCTTTATATCCTTCTTTAGTTCGAGCGCCTGAGGGACAGGGGGACGAAGTCCCCCTGTCGTCCCCCGGTAGGCTGAGAGAAACCCCGACTCTATCCACCGTTCTTGTTTACCCGGGGGTATTTGTCCGTTTTAAAAGAAAAATTCAATGATTAAAAACTTTCCGTCTCACTCGGGAGGAAGCCGCATCTTTGATTTATCAAAAACTGTAAATTTTTCAACAATTTTTAACAATTCTAATTTTTAGTGTTATTTTTTTATTTTTTTAATTTCTGCGGTAAAAATGTCTCCTGATTAATAAATTGATATTTATTTCCTGTAGCTATTATAGTTTTTTAGTTACATGCCTGATGGAACTTTCGATAGACCATATATATATATATATATATAGTATATAGTATATATATATATATATATATATATATATATATATATATATATATATATATATATATATATATATATATATATATATATATATATAGGTATATATATATATATAGGTATATATATATATATATATATATAAGAATGGTTATTCCGCCAAAATAAATAACATTTTCTCTCTCTCTCTCTCTCTCTCTCTCTCTCTCTCTCTTCTCTTCTCTCTCTCTCTCTCTCTCTTCTCTCTCTCCCTCTCTCCCTGTCTGTTGTCTGTTTGGTAAATTTAAATTTGTCGTAAAGCGTAATTTTGAGTTAGAGAGGGAGGGGGGAATAACTCCGGAATCATCTATAGTGGAGTCAGAGGCAATTAAGGGTTTGAACGGGGAGTTCAACTTTAGTAGAAAGTACGCAGTGGTATCTTCGGAAAAACTAAAGGATAGAACTGGGAAGAAGCAAAAGTGGAGTTGACACTTTTTTGCAAAATGTCTGAAAGAGTGCCAAGAGGAGAATCCAGAAAGATGGAAGCAGTGCATTTTTCTACGGAGAAAAATGTTTTTAGTGTCATGATGAATGGATTTTGCACGATTCCAAGATGAAATGTAAGTTGCTGGAGTTTCTGGAATTTGGAGATAACTGTAATTCCTAAAGACCTGCGGCGAGTAGCACATGAACAAACGGTGTTGAAAGAAAGTTTTAGTTAAGGGGGAAAATAATATGGAAATTATACCCCCCATGCCAGAGAAAATCATCTATGTTATTCCTCTTGCACTCTCCGATCCGAAGATAATCTTCCACTGAACCAGTAATATTTCCAAGAGAAATCAAAGAAATAAAAGGGAAATCAAAAATTATAAACGTTTCCTAGCTGTAGACGGGAGCCTTTCTTGCGAAAGACTTGAAGAAATAAAACAAAATACGGAGATTAGACGGTGATCGATATAACCTAGAGGAGGAAAGAGTTTAACAGAATTAATAGAAGGATTGAAATTTAAGAAAAGATCTAGTATGTTGGGTTCATTTCGAATACGATCATGGATATAAGTAGGAAGCTGCACCATTTGTTCCAAGTTATTCTGGATAGAGAAATGATAGATAAGTTCACTAGCTGTATCTTATGAATTAGAGGAAAGCCATTGACGGTGGTACACATTGAAATCAAAAAGGAAGATGACTTCAAAAAAAAAAGAAGACGAGAGGATTTGTTCTATTTTTGATTCTAGATAATCGAAGAATTTATGGTAGTAAATAGAATTAGATATTAAATAGATAGAACAGATGATTTTAGATTTAGATTTTTTCAGATATCCTGGGATATAAAGTAGAAAATTCAGAAGACACCAAATATCATCGTTGAGCACGTAAATTCAACAACCACTTTTGGTTGAAAATTGAGAATAGACACTAGAGTGAACAAAGTAGAGTTTGATATCAGGACAATCAAACAACCGAATTTCGGTTAGAAAATAAGGGTGAGATCTAGAGGTGGAAAGGTGATGTTGAACAAAGTGGAAACTAGAATAAAGGCTACGAATGTTAAAGAAATTAATGAAGGATAAAAAACATGTACCAGAGCAAGCCGGAGGTAAAGTCTTGCACTATCAATCCTATCATAGGAGCCCGCTAACTCCCTAGTGATAACGGGGGTTGGAGTGGACGAGGAAATTGATTTATAGTAGATACTGTAGACAGCCACTGTTTTTCCTTTAAATCTATCACCATTCTATTCCACTTTTCGTGTATTATATTCTCTGTTACTTTAATACCTATCTTCTCTTATTTCAATACCTCCAACCCTCAATAATAATTACTCTTCATTGTAAAATCATCCCACGCCTTGGGGTAACTGACTTGATATATCTCTATTTCTGACTGAAATCAGAGATAAAATTTGGTTGTCTTTACTGCCTCAATATTCAGCTCCTTTATTTATTTAACCTTACACACACATCTTAAACTTTCATCTGTCCTTAATACTCTTGGTATTTTTCCTTTTCTCATGATATTTCTTTTAAGGACCCCATTGTTTCCGTTACAAAACAAGTTTCTAAGGCAGAGATTGGACGTTCTGAGGTGATTCAGAACTTTTTCACATCATTCCAGTTGCTTAGTCTGTATAGCGTGCCACTCTTTCCCTCCCGACTTGTATAGAGTACGCATTACACAACTGCGGTAGTTCCACTCATACAGTTCTTTTTTTTCTGCTTTTCGATTCATCACGTCTCATCGACTTTTTCTATTCTACTTACCGTCGAACTGTTTCATAAATCATAACCCTCTTTATGTCATCACTATTAGAGCAGACACCCAACATCTATCTATCTATCTATCTATCTATCTATCTATCTATCTATCTATCTATCTATCTATCTATCTATCTATCTATCTATCTATCTATCTATCTATCTATCTATCTATCTATCTATCTAGTAGGGAACAGAAACCCAGGATCAAAGGATACCTCCGCTCTGGCGTCGCTAAGCCCCCTCCCCTTTGCTTTTTTGTTTGTTTTTAGCTGCTGTTTGGACACACGCACACACGGAATGACGTTAGAAAGTTTTATTGTCGTTGTTGTTTGTGTGATGATGCGCGGCCCTCCACATACTGTATATATATATATATATATATATATATATATATATATATAATAATAATAATAATAATAATAATAATAATAATAATAATAATAATATATATATAATAATATATATATATAATAATAATAATAATAATAATAATATATATATATGTATATAATAATATGTAATAATAATAATAATAATATATATAATAATATTATAATATTTGTATATATGTTCTTCTTCTGATAATAATAATAATAATAATATATATATATATATAATATGTATAATAATAATACGTAATAATAATAATAATAATATGTATATAATAATAATAATATAATGCAATATGTATGTATAATACTAACAACAATAATAATAATATGCGTATAATATATATGAAAGCATGTATGAATATTGTAATAGTAATATAATAATAATAATATATATATATAATATAATAATAATATGTATAATAATAATAATAATAATATAATAATAATATATATGAATAATAATACTATATATAATAATAATAATAATAATATATAATAATAATAATAGTAATAATAATAATAATAATAATATATAATAATAATAATAATAATATATAATAATATATATAATAATAATATGTAATAATAATAATATATTAATAATAATAATAATAATAATAATAATAATATTAATAATATAATATATATATATATAATATGTAATAATAATAATATATAATAATAATATATATATATATATTATTTTAATTTACGTTAGTCAGGGATTTAATAATTTTTATTTAAATTAAATTAGTTTTAGCTTTTAAATAATATATGGACAAAATATTCGAAATCGGATTAGAACCAGGTCCTATCGCATGAAAGGCAAGCATATTACTGTTGTACCAAACTGGTACTTCCTTACGACCATAATTTTATTTCAAGGCTTTCTTAGAGCCGCTTATCAGATTGACCAATTTGTTGTTAGTACATCTTTTTCTCAGATTTTCGCCTTTTAGAACTCACGTATATAAAATCAATCTTTTTTTCCCTTTCGTTCGTTCTATTCTAATATATATATATATATACATATATATAACATATATATATATATATATATATATATATATATATATATATATATATATATATATATATATATATATATATATATATATATATATTATATATATATATATATATGTTCTGTCTGTCGTGGGTGAGGTAGGTGTTGTCATCAGCAGGAAGAGGAAGAATGAAGGATCCGGAGAAAAGAATAGGGAATAGAGATGAAAAAATCAGAAGAGGTTTGCAGAGGCTGTGCGTTGTTGTTTTTACGTCGGAGGAAGTGAAACTGGTGAAGACATTTATTATTATTTAGGATTCCTGGAGCAGATAAAAAATTTTTAAAACGAAAGAAAATATTTTATCATATCTTTGAAATTAAGAATTTTGATCAAAATTTTTAAACAAATAAAAATTAATATTTTTATATATATAAATGAAGAGGAGGAGCATCAAAACTTCATATCAAGTTCTTTCGATATATAAATATATAAATTAATATATAAATATATAAATTAATATATAAATTAATAGTTTAACAAAATTAAGTTCATTTGAGGAGGAACAAAATATCCAAATTAGTTCTTTTCGCCAATTTTAATAACAAAAATAATTTCGAATTTAACAATAATAGCATAGTTAGTATCTGCAATATCTAGTAGAGTATTGATTTGTCTAATATAAGAAGAATGGATATTCGAGACAGTCGGAACATATGAAGACTTTTTCTTTCTTCATAGTTCTAGGGCGACAGGGCTAGCAACCCGGTCCTTTACTTTTTTGCTTGAAGAATTCCTGGACCAGCATTGGAATCTTATGTGCCTAGAAGCACGATCTTCTGGAGAGCTCTGGGAGAACGAGTTTCGATGCCAAATGGAAGAAGATGCTAGTTCCACTGAAAGGGTGAAACCCTACCTGACTGTATAACTCAAGGACTGGCATGAGAAACTATTGCGCAAAGAAATGTTTTTCAAGAGTGCACTAGGAGTCTAGGATCAAGAGTTTCTGGGCCAGAAGGTAGAAAATGCTGGTCCAACAGACAGGGCGAAAGCCCTACATTTTAGATGTAAATAAATAAATAAAATAGATAAATAAATAAATAAATATACGTATATATATAATATATATATATATATATATATATATATATATATTTATTTATTTATTTTTTTTCCTTTCCAATTCTAGCTTGAGCGGGGTAGTGGTGCGTACAGCCTCCCTCATTCACACCCCCTCTCATCTCGCCCTCACCCACCTCCTCCACCCCACTCTATCCCTCGCCAACACCCTACCCTCTTCCTCCCCCATCCCTCCCTCCTCCAGCATCTCCTTTATTCCATCCATCCACCTCCCTCTTGGGTCTCCCCTTCCTCTCCTTCCTATCCCTTCCGCCTCCAAACTCTTTTAACCACTCTCTGTTCCTCCATTCTCACTAGATGCCATATCATCTTAACATTCCCTTCTCCGCTCTTCCACCAGACCATTCCTCAATCACATCTCCCTCACCACCCTATTCCTAATCCTCTCCCTTCTACTGACCCCACAAGCCGCTCTCAACCCCTTCATCTCAAATACTTCCAGCTTCTTCCTTCCTAGACCTGGCATTCAACCCCACGTTTCACACCCATACAATACCGCTGGTACACAGATTTTCTCAAACATACTTATCTTAACTTTCTGTGATAGATCCCCCCCTTTCCATATTTCTCTCAGACCACTCAAAGCTCTCATTCTTCCTTCACCTATTCTATGCTCTATCTCCTCCTTCATCCCTCCCCCCTTACCCAACTCCATCCCTAAATATCTAAAAATCTTTACTTCTTCCAATACTACCCCCCCTACTCTAACCTCTAACCCCTCCCCCTCCTCTCTTTCCTCTTCCTCAAACACTAACACTTTACTCTTACCTGGGTTTATTTTAAGCCCCTTTTGTTCACACATTCTCTCAAACTCCCTCACCAATACCTCAGCCCTTCCGCGCTCTTCGCCACTAGGGCAGTATCATCCACAAACAGTATCATGTTCACTTCACTTCTATCATTCCCATTCATTAATTCCACCCCCCTCCCCCTCCCTCACCATTCCTCTGCAAACACTCTCCATAAACAATTGAATAGCCACGGCGACATTACACATAATCCACACACCATCCCAAACATCTCACTCTCCCCTTCTAACACTCTCATACACATTCTACTATTCTATAAAAGCCCCTAATACCTTTCCAAATTCCCCCCCACCCCATTTTCCTCCAACACCCTCCATAGCTTCCCTATTCACTCTATCATATGCCTTCTCTAAATCTAAAAAACATACACTTTTCCTTTCCTCTCTATACTTTTCTCCACAAGCATCTTTAATGTAAACACTTGATCCACACATCCTCCCTCCCTAAATCCTCCTTGTTCTTCCCCATTCTCCCCTCCGTTAACCCTCTTACTCTCTCAATCAGTATTCTTCCATACACTTCCCTACCACTCTTAAAAGACATATACCTCTATAATTTCCACATTCCATCCTATCCCCTTCCCCTTATACAGGGGGACCAAACAACCATCCTCCCAATCCTGTGATTAATTTGCCCCTCACCACTCCTCCAACATATGTTATGTAATCTGTAGACATTCTCACCCCTCTACTCAGCTGCAACATTTTCCATTCTCTTTCATCCAGACACGGACTTCCCACACTTTTTTCCTTTATTCACCGCCCTAATAATTTCCTCCATTTGTATTTCATCCTCCCCCTCCCTCCCCACTTCATTTCCCATCCTCACCTCTTGCATTTCTTCCTCCCCCTCCCCCCCCCCCCCCCTTCATTATTCCCCTAAAATACTCCCCCCACCTCTTCTCACCCTATCCTCTCCTCCTATCCACTCCCCCATCTCCTCCCTTAATCCTCTCCCCCAACCCCTCCTTCTTCTTCCTTTTTTTATTAACTTCTTTCCAGAACAACTTACTCCCCGATTCAAAATTTTCCGTCACTTTTCTACACCATTCCCCTTTTGCTCTTCTCTTCGCCCTCTCCACCGCCCTCTTTGCTTCCACTCTAACCCTTCTATATTCTTCCCATCTATCTTCTCTCCTACTTCCCAACCATTTCACATAAGCCTCCTTTTTCCTTTTCACCACCTCATTCACCTCCTCACTCCACCATTCACTCCCTTTCCTTCTGCTTGCACCCACCCTTTTTACTCCACATACCCTTCTAGCCTCTTCACATACTGCCTCTCTAAATCTCTTCCACTCCCCCTCCACCTCCCCAATTCCCGTCCCTCTCACGTTTCTCCACCTGCCCTCCATACCTCTCCTAAACTCCCTCCCACACACTATCTCCTCCAATTTTTCCACCTTTATCACTTCCACTCTCCTCTTTTCTCCCCTCTCCCTAACCATCACCTCTCCTCCCACCCTTATCCTGGCAACCACCAAATAGTGATCCGATATCCCCCTCCCCGCCCCCCTAAATACATTTACATCTAACAATCTACCCCCATCCCTTCCCCCTTTACACACACATAATCTAGTAACGCCTTCCCCCCCGTTATCTCACTCTTCCATGTATACTTATGATTCTCACTTTTTTTAAACCACGTATTCCCCACTATCATTCTTCTTTCGACACACAACTCTACCAGACTTTCTCCATTAGCATTCCTCTCCCCTACCCCAAAAGGTCCTATTATTCTTCCCACCCCCACCCTTCCCACTCCCGCATTCAAATCTCCCAATAGACAAATTTTTTCATTTACCCCAAAACTTTCCCAACACTCATTCAGCTCTCCCCAGAATCTTTCTCTCTCCTCCTCCCTCGCTCCATTCACTGGTGCGTACGCACATATAAAAACCCACATTTCCCCCCCGAATTTCACTTTTACCCACATTATCCTAGAACTCACCTGTTTACACAATCTCACCTTGTCCCACATCTCTTTCCTCATAACTAATCCCACCCCTTCCCTCGCCCTCACTCTCTCGTTCACCCCCGAAATCATACCCTTGTATTCTCCAAAATTCATCTCCCTCTGTCCTTTCAACTTAGTTT
>JABUQX010141818.1:20000-22500 GCA_015478945.1 Trachelipus rathkii
GTCATAGTTTTTTTAAAAAAAAATCTACAAGTACCGCTACCATTATACTATGATTGTTAAAAGTTATATTTTTTTTGTGCTCTTATTATTAATATTAATTGCCTTTGAATAACTAGTATACTAACGATGTTACCTTTTTCAGTAAGTAAATAGTTTACTATACCTAGTATTAATAGTACCTGAAACTGTTCTACTATATTATCAATTAGAGAGATGTTTATTTAAATTAAATGCAAATATTTTAACCAAATAAAATATTTTTGAAAACAAAATATTTATATTCAATTTAAACATACATGTTTGTTTAAATTAAATATAAATATTTTACTATCAAATAATATATTTTTGAAAATAAAATATTTTTATTTAATTTAAACATACATGTTTATTTAAATTAAATTATTATCATTTTATTATCAAATAATATATTTTTGAAAATAAAATATTTTTATTTAATTTAAAGATACGTGTTTGTTTAAATTAAATATAATTATTTTATTATCAAATATAATATTTTGGAAAATAAAATATTTATTATATTCAATTTAAACACACATTTCTCTCAGTCTAATATTGACAACTGTAGTTGATTGCTGCAGTTATTAACTACTAGTGCAATGGGGATTTACTTTCAGTAGAATATTAATGTTGGTAATGTATTATTGATATAAATTAAAATAAAATTAATTAAAGTTAAAATTAAAAAAAAGAGCTACCAAAAATTTTGTTATTATTCAAATATAAAAATAAATCCTATTTTGTTTAATTTCTAATAATTCGAACAAACTTGGACGGAATTTTATGAAAAATTGTAGCTCATGGATAATAATAATAATAATAATAATAATAATAATAATAATAATAATAATAATAATAATAATAATAATAATAATAATAATAATAATAATAATAATAATAATAAAAACAATAATAATAACCAAGGTTTTTGTTTTTTAATTAACCTGTTATGAGATTTTTAGGAGCCATTAGAATCCAAACGACGGGTAGTATAAATGGTTTGAGGCCATTTTGCCAAGAACAATTAACAAACATCTATAATTCATTGATATACACAATTTTAATCTAGTATAACTAATTTTAACCTAACTTAACCTAACCTAGTATACCATTGATTAATCTAACCTAACCTAACCTAACCTAGCCTAACCTAATCTAACCTAACCTAACATAACCTAACATAACCTAACCTAACCTAACCTAACCTAACTCAACCCACCCAACCCAACCTAACCTAACCTAACCTAACCTAACCTAACCTAACCTAACCTAACCTAACCTAACCTAACCTAACCTAACCTAACCTAACCTAACCTAACCTAACCTAACCTATGCTAAGTAAATTTATGATAAAATGTAAATAGAGTTTAATTGTCCCTTTTTGTGCTTACGTATGTTAGTAACTTTTTGTGGGTGTATTCGAAGGACACCTTATAAATGACATTCGAAAGACATCGTATAAATGACATGCAAAGAACACTGTGTAAATAAAATTCTAAAGGCGCCTTTTAATTGACATACGAACGACACCGTATAAATGAAGTATGAAGGGCACCTTATAAATTATTATAAATTATTATTATTATTATTATTAATTACAATTTATTCTTATTTTTGCTAATGTTTTTTTTCCTTAATTTTATAAAATTCCAGGAAGGTATTTTTTTCTGTTGCATTGAATGTTTTTTTTATTAATATTTATTTTTTTTATTTCCAGTGAATTTGTTTTTCTTTCCTTTATATACAAAATGCTTTTCAAAATCCTTATCATTAATTATTCAAATAAGAAAGGGTTAAAAAATACAAATTGTATATCTTTTTTTTTGTTGTTTGTTCATTTACAATCTTCTTCTTCTTCTTCTTCCTCTTCTTCTTCTTCTTCTTCTTCTTCTTCTTCTTCTTCTTCCTCCCCCTCCTCCTCCCTCCTCCTCCTCCTCCTCCTCCCCTCCTCCTCCTCCTCCTTCCTCCTTCCTCCTTCCTCCTATCCTCCTCCTTCCTATTCCTATCCTGGTCCTCCCTCTCCTCCTCCTCCTCCTCCTCCTCCTCCCTTCCTCCTTCCTTCCTCCTCCTCCTCCTTCCTCCTCCACCATCTCATACTTTCTCCTTCTACTTCTTCTTCTTCTTCTTCTTCTTCTTCTTCTTCTTCTTCTTCTTCTTCTTCTTCTTCTTCTTCTTCATATTAATATTATTGTTATTATTATTATTATTATTATTATTATTATTATTATTATTATTATTATTATTATTATTATTATTATTATTATTATTATTATTATTATTATTATTATTATTATTATTATTATTATTATTATTATTATTATTATTATTATTATTATTATTATTATTATTATTTCCTTTGAAAAATCTAATTTTTTTATTTACGCACCTAACTTTGATCTTTCCTTGATAGAAATTGAACACGCACAACCGCAAACACCCCTAGAAACACGTACACACACATACACACATTTTAATGTATACC
>JABUQX010141819.1:0-7500 GCA_015478945.1 Trachelipus rathkii
ATATATATATATATATATATATATATATATATATATATATATATAGATATATATATTTATTTATATAAAAATATTCTATTGTTATATATATATATACATATATATATATATAACATAACATATACCAAAAAATATATATATATATATATATATATATAGTATAACAACATATGCTATGCTTCTTTGCTGCTGCTGCTGCTCAACTAATAACAGCCTTCTTTAACCTTATATACATATACTATACTATATATATATATTATATACCTGCTTATATATATATATTCTTTCCGATGATTTACTTTTAAATGAGTTGAAAACTTATCGAAATTGACTTCAACAGAACATATAAATAAAAATTAAAAGCGAACGAATTTTTTTTTTTTATATTGTTTATTTTCCAAAACTTAAGTTGAGACATGCCTTGCAACGAAGTTTTCCCTATATAGCTAATGTTAAATCAATTAGCACATTCTCAAAATATATCGTTCAGTATCCCGATGAGATACGTTAAGGAAAGTTGCATTATAATTGCATCGCGAGGAAAAGAAATCAGCCTTGTAAATATATATATATATATATATATATATATATATATATATATATATATATATATATATATATATATATATACTATATATATATATATATATATATATATAACTATATATGTATTTCTTTCAACTCAATATATATATATAACTCTTTCTTTCTTGAGTAAATGTGAAATTTTCTGACAAATAATTAAAAAACAAAATATATCGTTGATATAGGAAAAAAGTGGTCGTTGCACAAACATACAACGAAGATTTGCGTTTTAAAATCTTAATAATATATATATATAATATAATAATAATAATATATATATATGTAATATATAATAATAATATATATATAATATATATATAATATGTAATATATAATATAATATATATATAATATATATAAATAGATATATATATATGTATAATAATATGTATATGTATAATAATAATATATTATATATATATATATATATATATATATATATATATATATATATATATATATATATATATATATATATATATATATAATTTATATATATATAACAACCAATATATATGTAACCAATAACAACAATATATATTATACTATATATATATATATATATTATTCTTATTCAATCCTTTTTATTTCTGAGGATTCTACAATTATTTTTTAATTAAAAATTGCTAAAAAGAAATTTTTTATTAAGATATACAAAATTCTTAGACCCCTTCTATACTAGCCCTAAGAAACGCGGCGCTAAAAGCGCTGAGCTAACGCTATAGTTGAGTAGGTCAATAAAAAATGCGCCGTTAAAAGCGCTGAACAAACGCTATAGTTGAGTAGGTCAATAAAAAACGCGGCGTTAAAAGCGCTGAGCTAACGCTGTAGTTGAGTAGGTCAATAAATAGTACATTTCTCCAGCTATATACGAGCGTTTGAAGCGCTCGCATAGATGGAATAATGTGTACAATACTCATTGGCGTTTACCGAAAAGCGCGGCGTTAACGCTTCCCTTTAAGGGCTCGTGTAGAAGGGACCTAACAGATTTTTCTTTGGAAATTACATTAAGCATATTTATATGCTTTGTTTCATGTTGGCGAATGTTTTGATTTAATGTTAAAAAAATTATTAGAGAGAGAGAGAGAGAGAGAGAGAGAGAGAGAGAGAGAGAGAGAGAGAGAGAGAGAGAGAGAGAGAGAGAGAGAGAGAGAGAGATATTATAAAACCCTACTTATGAAAGTTATATTTACTACTTTAAGTGTTTAATTCATTCATTATAATATTTCAAATAAAATTTATATTCCCTTTTAGAGAAACTAAACTCAATTTAAAACATATGCTACTTATCATAATATATTCATTTTGTTTCAATTAATAATATTTTATTTTAGAATTAACTACGGTTGACCGACGCACCGGGTGCTGTGCGATGCGGTGCGGTGTTGTGCGACATACAAGTCTAGTGTCCAGATGCGGAGCGTGGTGCGCATTGAAACATGGAGATGTGGTGCGGAAAAAAAAAGCATTTTGGTGCGGTGCGTGGGGCGCTCACTCTGGTGCGGTGCGGTGTGGTGTTGTGCGGATAATTCCGGAGCTCGGCAAACCCTAGTATTAACTCAATATTTTATCAATTCACTTGAATTTAATTAAAAATCCTAAGCTACTTATGCAACCCCATAAGCTGATTTTTTTTCTCAATCAATTCAATCCCAATGAAAAGCTAGTTAATATTATCTGTTAAGTTCGCTAAATCCGACACGATATAAATACTATAACGATTTAACCCTATCTTAGATTATATAATACACATTATTGATATTATTTACATTATAAAATAGTATTATTAAAGTATTGATATAAATTATAATAAATATAAAAATCACGATTCGCTTATTACTCAAATGAAATTTGTTCAACCTTATTTTGAAAAAAATATATAGTTAAAAAATATAGTTAAAACATAGTTAAAAAATATTGTTAAAGCATAAATAAATTATTCTTTACAATGCCTTTTTACTCTTTTTTTTTTTTTCTTCATTATGTCTGAAAAAGGTAATTGTTGGCGTTTTATGTGGTTTTGAACAGAAATTCTTCTAGTATTATGCTTCAATTATACTCGTAAATAAATTTTCTTCTTGTCCCTCCCCACATCTGCGTCATGATGGTAAATCTTTTATTTCTTTTATTGTGGCACTGAATATATCTTAAACTTTCTTTATGAGGGTCAAACAAAAGTTTTTGGCTTCTAAACTTTCCTATTACATATATCCACCCTTCTCTTTGCAATCTTTTCTATGATTTGCTCCCTCGGATCTCCATAGCAACTGCATTAGACCCTAACATCCACTTCTTTATTCCATTCTACTGTGCTTTCTGATGACTCTCTTCTATCCTCTAATTTTCTTCAAGCTTTACATTTGATGACTATTGATACTTGCAGCACATCAATTTATACATTTTACACTTAAAACAAATATATACATTCTTATAATCATTATAGGCATATAATTTTTGAAATAAGTAAAAGTAATATTTATCTTAATTAAAATAAGTACACCCACATGTACGCTAATGTTATAAGCCCTAAACCAAACCTGTACAAACACATACACACACACAAACAAACACACACACACACATACGTACACAAAGAAACACAAACAAAGACCAGCATGTCAATGATCTGGAATTAGTACCTTCAGTGACTGTCTTTAATTATAATTTAATGGAAGACGCGAATGAATAAATTCATTAAATTTGAATCTCAATACTACGGGTCATTTATAAATAAGCAAATACATACAGTATATATATATATATATATATATATATATATATATAAATAATATATATATATATATATATATATATATATATATAACTATAACTATATATATATATATATATATATATATATATATATATATATATATATATATATATATATATATATTTATACAACAAAGAAAGACAAAGAACAAAACAAATGAAAATGAAGCCCTGCGAGTCCCTTGCCTAACGCAATTTCCTCAGGTGGGCTGGAGCGTGGGACTTAAAGAGAGGAAGATTGAATACTTGTGGGAAAATGGTGATGAGGCAAAGGTTCCACAAAACAGATGCAACTGGAAGAAAGGCACCACAACGGGAGTGATCGCTGAGTCTCAATATTTACTAATATTTATGTGAGAGTCAAGGCACCTCTTGTGTTAAGGGCGACGCAGTGGTGAGAAGGAATGCTAGAGGTCAACTCTCTCAAGCACTTGCAGTTGTATTACCTAACATAGAAAGAGATGGAGGGCGCCAATGTACGTCACAGAGAAAGAATGGTCAATAGGTCAAGAAGATATGGGACGGTTACTTATAAGTCTCTCTGGCCTTATATAACCCTATCAAAGGAATGTGGAACCGGATCCAACCCAAATGTGAGACAGTATTCCATACAGGGGGGAATAAGACCTTTACACCACCTCAGCTTCAGGTATCTGAGCAGAAGATAAAAATTCACACCTGAATCTGAACAAGGGCTACACAGATTCTAGCAGAGATTATTTTTTAACAAAAACGATGTGATATGAGGTCTGCAAGGGCAATTCATTATTTATGTTTAGTCCAAAGATATATATAACTAATATATGTATACCTGCTCTATTATCACTCATATCATATATACATATATATATAACAATAACTATATATAACCTATTCTTTATATATATATTTATGTATATATATATAATATATATATATATATACTCATATATATACAAACTTAAATAACTATTTCTAGATGTATTTATCACTTTAAAAGACATATTTGTTCATTTTTGAATGAAAACGCTTTTTTTTTTTTAATAAATAATAATGAATAGTAAGTAAATTCAGTCTACAAATTCGTAGCAAATCACGCACGCTATGCAGTTTTAGTATATTGCTGATTATGCTAAAAAAAATTCCTCCTTTCGCTGAGAATTTGAAATAATTGGCGCAATCGGTAAAGCAAATATATAATTAATTGGGTCTATATAATATAATATAATATAATATAATATAATATAATATAATATAATATAATATAATATAATATAATATAATATAATATAATATAATATAATATAATATAATATAATATAATAGGGTCTAAAAAGCCAAGGTTATACTTTTCACAAGCCTTACATGCCATAATCATAAATCTTTCTTTTAGAATTTCAAGGAAATCTACACACATGCGGTATTCGCCGAACGCGGCTACAAACATTCGGTGTTTGTCTAACTTTCCAACGAGCATTTTAATACGAATCATCCTTTGATGTTTCATTTTAACGACAAGCGATCGGAAAATATTTCGTATTTGGCAAATCAACCCTGAATAGCGAGCATTCACCAAAATTAACATATCGACACATGAGATGTTTGACGATTCGTCTTTAAAATGTTCGTTGAAAAGTTCGGTGAATACCGAATGGTCGCAAGTCACCTTCTTGTCTTAGAACACATAATGATACGGAGACTAATAAACCAGAAAACATAACAGAGCTTTCTTTTTTAAATTTGCTTCGTTCTATTTCAAATGTAATAAACACGGTTTTATATTTTTACTATGATATACATAACTTATAATTAAAATTCCGCTTCCCTTATCATAATAGTCATAGCCTAAGTAAAGTATTCCAATATTGAAAGAAGAACACCACAAAAATCCCGATAACAACGTAAAAGAAAGTTTCTCCATTCACAATAATAATAATAATAATAATAATAATAATAATAATAATATATAATAATATTAATAATAATAATAATAATATAAAATAATAATAATAATAATAATAATAATAATAATAATAATAATAATAATAATAATAATAATAATAATAATAAATATAATAATAATATGTATAATAAAAAATATTAATAATAATAATAATAATAGTCATTTGCTTTCTAATAATAATAATAATAAATAATAATAATAATAATAATAATAATAATAATAATAATAATAATAATAATAATAATAATAATAATAATAATAATAATAATAATAATAATAATAATAACAATAATAATAATAATAATAATAATAATAATAATAATAATAATAATAATAATAATAATAATAATAATAATAAATAATAATAATAATAATAATAATAATAATAAATAATGATCTAATAATAATAAACAATGATAATAACAAATAACAATAACAATAATAATATTAATATTAATATTATTAATAATAATAATATTAATAATAATATTAATAATAATAATAATAATAATAATAATAATAATTTTAAAATATTAATATTAAAATTAAATTAAAATTTTAAATAATAAATATTAATATTTTTTTTTGAAGGTATATAAAATAAACTAATGCAAAATATTGTTAAATATTATTGATATTTATAATATAATAACAAAAATAATAATATTAATAATAATAATATCTAATATAACTAATAAATAATAATAATAATATAATATAATAATAAATAATAATAATAATAATAATAAATTATTAATCCAAATGAAACATTTTGTAACCTACAGGGTAAAGCTACACGATTTTGTACACCAAAAGGCGCTTGGTTTATCTTTCCTGGAAGAAATTCTTCTTGGACCAACTACACAGATTGTCAAGTTTCTTTTCTGGGTCAGGAAGTAAATGAAAATCTATTACAAGTGAGTTAAAGTAGTCAGTTAAGGTTAGGTTACATATACTATTGGTTTGCTACTATAAATGTAATAGAAGTAGATGTGCTGTGTACTACTATTACATTAATATAAAAATTTTACTATTGTATACTATACTATAAATGTATTAATAAAATACAGTATGTTTATTACTGTAAAAGTAATAAGTAAGTAGTAAATGTACTGTATACTACTACTATTACTACTACTACTACTAGTACTACTACTACTATTACTGCTACTACTACTACTGTTGCATTTATATATAAATACTACTCCGAATAGTCAGATTTGTTCCGTATATTTGTTAATAAAAAATCGTTAGGAGAAAAGGAGAATCCAATTTTCTGTTCTCCAAGAATTTCAATAGATAGATATGCCTCAAAGGTGTAAATTCTAAGAACACTCATAATAGAAATAAATTACAAGGACGAAATTATTGTAAATTTTTTTTAAAAAAAAAAGAAAGAAAGAAAGACTGAAATTTTAAATTTGAATATAAAGAAAGATCCCAAATTTACTTTTTAACTTTTTTTTTTACTTTCTTTTCTTCTTTTCAGTGGGCTCCAAAGATTAGGTCAATGGCGACGGTGGGTTACGGCGTTTCTTTGGTGACTCTTCTCGTGGCCTTGACACTCCTTGTTTCATTCAAGTAAGAGGCAAAATAATATTTACAGCATTACTCAAATTTTATATTAAATAATAATCATCTCACAATTAGGGACTTTTTTCATACACAATATATATATATAACAACCATATATATATATATATCTTATATATACTTGTACCTGCTACTATATATATACTTCCTCACCTCCTCTTATAACCCTTCCATATATATATATATATACTATATATATATAATATATATATATATATATATATATATATATATATACATATATATATATATATATATATATATCATTATAAATGAGAAAAATACTAGTCACTTTCGAAGCTTTTCAAAGTAAGACCACCTAGCAATATTTTAATATTTTATATGATTTAAATCATTTTTCTTCTTATTCTTCTTTTTAACTCTGCGTGCGTAAAAGAGAGAAAAGTGAGAGCTGAAATATCTCCGAAGAAGATACAGACCCTCAAGGAATAATTTTACTATTAATAATGCCCATTTGCAACATTTTAGAGCTCATTGGAATAACTTTCAATTTTTAATGATTTTTATTCTGTTAACGAAGGCGATACTGTTAGCGTGCCTCTCCGTGTAAAAAAAAAAAAATAATTGTTTAAATCGATAAAATTTTT
>JABUQX010141821.1:0-7500 GCA_015478945.1 Trachelipus rathkii
CCACTATACTTCGTTCAGTTATCGTTTGGGTGTTTAACCGTTTTTCGCATTTATCGTGGCTGCTTTCGCGTTTTCGTGCGCCGCTTCATATATATATATATATAATATATATATATATATATATATTTGCCTATATATATATATATATATATATATATATATATATACTGCTATATATATATGCTATATATATGCTAATATATACATATATACTTATATATACATATATGTATATATATATATATAGTAACCTTCACTATATATGTATATATATAATATATATATATATATATATATACTCTATATATATAGTATATATATATATATATATAACAACAACGCTCGCTGTAACGCCTTATATATAGCCAACATTACTACCTAATCTCGATGACCAGCTTTAC
This sequence comes from Trachelipus rathkii, assembly GCA_015478945.1. Lineage (NCBI taxonomy): Eukaryota > Metazoa > Arthropoda > Malacostraca > Isopoda > Trachelipodidae > Trachelipus > Trachelipus rathkii. The sequence goes on from JABUQX010141821.1 coordinate 402, forward strand.
AATACATATATAGAAGCGTGGTACACAGGGGTTAGGCTCTTGTGACCGCTTCTTTAAGGTTGATTGAGAATTGGAATGTTCTTTACACGTTTTATTTTTCTTACAGCTAATTCACAAATTAGGGTTGGACCCCTGTCCTCGGGTATTATATTTATTCACTTGGCAATAATTTGCCGAATATTAATTTTATTTTTAATTTATTGTGCAATATCAGTTATACGCTGGTCATCCTCGCTTGAATCTCAAAAATTATAATGTGCTAGCTTGGAGGCGGAGCCTATTTTCGTGAAACCTCGACGCCAGGGTGTGAAAGCGAATGGAGATTGCAGAAGACTGCCTTTCGAAGAGAATTTGGAACGAAAGGACGAGGATGGCCTGTTGAAGTGTCGCACAAGAGTCTCTTCTCTATGCCCGGAAGATTGAGCCACTACAGCTGTAGAGAAGAGTCCTGCTGAAGATCGATATTGTCTTGCTCCTGGCACGTAGCCATGGCTGCGTAATCAATGTCAGAAATGGGAGAAAGAGCGTTAATTTCAATCAGGGAAAGAGCATCATCGGTGAAATTATCCACTCCGGAGATGTGACGTATGTCCGCAGTAAACTGGGAAACAAATTCAAGATGACGAGCTTCACGGGGGAAGTGTCTTTCGTTGCGTGAAGCCATAGCGAAAGTAATGGCCTTATGGTCGGTCAGGATATGGAACTCCCATCCTTCCAAAAAGTACCTAAAGTGGCGAACAGCAAGATACATGGCAAGCAACTCCCGTCCGAAAGCACTATACCTTGTTTCAGCGGGTTGCAACTTACGTGAAAAGAAGGCAAGTTGGCACCAAACACCCTTTTGAAATTGCTGAAGCACCGCACCAACGGCGAAATCGGAGGCATCTACCTTGCACTCTCACTGGTGTGGTATCGTGAAGATGAACTAAAAAAGAGTGGCGGAGGCGGGGGCTTCTTTGGAAGCCTCAAAGAAGACTCTGCTGCAGGAGACCAGTCGACTTTAGGTGCTGCCCCGCTGTTTAGGACGAATGAGTGCAAAGCGGGCCTAAGAGGGCTGCCGCTGATTTCAGAAACATATTAGGGTTGCGATCACACAGATATTGACGAAGCTGCTTCTGGTTCTGTGGGAGAGGAAAGGCGGGTATAGCGACATGGTCTACAAGAGGGCAAATACCCTCGGCCGAGACTGTGTGACCCAGGAAGGTGAGAGACGACGCACCGAATACGCACTTAGCAGGATTGAGACGAATTCCCGCATCATTCAACCTACCAAAGACGGCACGCACGTATGTGATCAGCATGCTCTTCAGGAGAGGAGGAAGCAACGAGAAGATCATCTAAATAAGACCAGGCAAACGGAAGACCACGAAGAATAGAGTCTATGAAGCGTTGAAACGATTGAGCGGCGCATCTCAGTCCGAAAGGCATTCTCGTATACTCGAAAAGGCCAAACGGGGTGATAACAGCTGTCTTGGGGACGTCTTCGGAGCTACTGGAATCTGGTGGTATGCCCGAATTTTTTCCAGAGAAGAAAAGATAGTGTTGCCGGCCAGGTGGGAGGTGAAAGATTGTATGTGTGGGACCGGATAGCGATCTGGAATCGTGGCAGCATTTAGGGCCCTAAAATCACCACAGGGTCTCCAGTCCCCTGTAGTGCCCTTAGGAACCATGTGTAGCGGAGGTAGCGAAACAACCTTAGCGGAGGGGCATACCCAGCTGTATCATGTGTGCTCAAGAGAAGCAACCCAGCGGCCCCCTTAAAGCTTATCAGGTGGAGCGACGTGCCCGAGCAAGAGGATCGGAGGGAGCCCACTGTCTCCAATATGATGCTCGACAGAATGTTAACTGGCATGTCCGCAGAGCAAGGATGCACGTGCAATAAAGAAGGAAATTCCTTCTGCAGGAGGGTAAGAAAGGGAGAGACTAACGAAGAAGTTGGAGGAGCAATAGCAGAAACACACTTTAGAGCAGAAGCGATAGTAGCACCGGAAGTATAAAGAGAAGTATCGCCATTGACAAGTCGGCGGTTACGAAGATCGACCATAAGATTAAAATGGGACAAAAATTCAGCACCGACCTCAGCGATGAGAAAAACCCATGTGAACTTGCGGCGGAGAAAGAGATCCAACGTGCATAACCGCTCTCCATATACCGGAATGGAAGGAAGCCATTAGCAACGAAAATTGACGGCCCAGAAAGAGGAATGCCCAGGGAATCTGGGAAGGGTCACCCAGGGAACCAAAAAAAAAGGCTGGCCCAAGAATCGATCAAGAAGGAAAGTGCGAGGAGCGATCGTAGATACGAAGAACATCCTGCGCAGTAGGTGGGGGAAGAAGAGAAGAGCCAAGATCTGCCGTCGCCCCTACGATACGACGGGCATGGTTTTGAGTTTCCCGGGTGGAGTGGACAGGGAAGATCACATTTCTTGGCATCCATGCAGAAAGTATGGTGATAATAACAGTATCCATGAGGATACTGACGCTGGCGAGGAAGCCGAGCGACATCCGGGCATCGAGAGATGCAGTAGAAGGGTGTACCGCGAAAGCATGAGAGTAGGGAGGATGGGGTGGGTGAGAAAAAGGAGGAGGAGTTGGAAAGGTTGCAGAAGGCGGGTAAGGAAGGGCAGCATAGACGTTGGTAGAGTACTGGGGAAAGTGTTGGGCGTGAGGTGAAGCTGGTTGCGAGGGAGGAAGAGTGGGAGGTGTGTTAGAGTACTGGAGAATGTGTTGAGCGGGAGGCGTAGGTGGTTGAGGAGGTGCAAGAGTTGAAGAGGGAAAAGGAACGGAGGAAACAGCGTAGACGTTGGGGCCCAAAGGGTCCGTCAGAGGGCGCAAAACTCTGTCTGCTGTAGCGGCAAAGTCAGTGAGGGACAACGTCGGATCTAATGATTGCAGTACACTGTGATGCCGGGCGGGCATCTTCTGTAGGAAGAGGGTGCGAATTATTTTCTCTTCCCTTGCGGATGGAGTGCCGCCCAACAAACTCAGCATCCCTACCATCAACTCCGAGGGTTTTTGGTCGCCCAGTGCGATGCCCCTAAGCAGAGTTTATAATCTGGTGGGAGCCAAGCGGCCGATAATAAGGTCTTTGAGCGTGTCGTAAGGGTTTGTAGAGATTCTAGTTGCCGCCAGACCATCCCTGATTTTGAGGAGGCAAGACTCCGGGAGAGCATTCACCACCTTCGAATATCTCTCATTCTCCTCTTCAATGGTCAGAAGAACTGATTCGGCAAGTTCAAACCAGAGCTCGGGATTGTTTACGAAGAAGGGTTGAAGATGTATAGATCGCGAGGAGGAGGACATGGTGAGAGGCGTAGAAATAGGTAGCGCGAGGGAGAGAAAAGAAAGGAAAGAAGGTGGGGAGTGAGCGGAAAGATGCCAAAAATACAATAAAAATAAAAATAAAAATACATTTTTTTTATTCTTCTTGATTTTCTGATATGCGCAAATGGACGAGGGCACCTCAGTCCACGAGGGTGGTGTTATCACGAGCCAGTAACCCCAACGGCAGGGGAACTGATAAAGAAATAATAATAATAATAATAATAATAATAATAATAATAATAATAATAATAATAATAATAATAATAATAATAATAATAATAATAATAATAATAATAATAATAATAATAATAATAATAATAATAATAATAATAATAATAATAATAATAATAATAATAATAATAATAATAATAATAATAATAATAATAATAATAATAATATTGAAGAATGCAATATTATCAAAGTATGTAGATGATTCTCATATGTGGATGTAGATATCCGTGACATCACTAGTAGGGACATTGAAATGAAAAAGAATGAATTAAAATAGGGCCTGTTAATTTTAAATTAAAGTAAATGAGACAGGAAAAATTAAAGCTAATAGGAGAAATAAACGTTTCCCATCAGGAATTCATAAATTTTCCAATTAATAGCTACTGCATATATGGCATATATACATATGAGTAGTGAGGGGACAAATTGCTGAGGCCCCGTCTGCTTGAATATATATATACCCGGGAAAGGCAAATCGGTCGTTTTTGACCAGTCAAAAAGGTCATTCTATTAAATCCTTCGGGTTCAATAAAATGATTAATTTCTTGGAATAAATTGGAAAAATAAATAAATGAATAAATGAAAAAAATAAATAGATAAATAAATAATAAATAAATAATAAATAAATAAATAAATGATAAATAAATATTAAATAATAAATAAACAATAAATATTCTTATAATAAATAAATAGATAATAAATAAATGGATAATAAATAATAAATAAATAAATAAATAAATAATATAAAAATAAATAAATAAATAATAAAAAGTAAATAATAAATAATAAATAAATAATAAATAAATAGTAAATGTTTAATTAATATTCATTATAGCCGTACATGGCCCCGCATAGTCCAGGCACCGCATCGTCCTGGCAACGCATCGTCCTGGCAACGCATTGACCCGGCAACAAACCACGCCACACAGTACCACACCTAGCAACGTCAATAGCAACTGGTGAAGCTTGCAACACGGTATCTTCCTCAAATTTGGCACCCCCCCTTTGGGTGTGACGCAACCTCGTCATAGAAGAGGTTACGTGGCCGTGCACCTCCAGGAGGAGGGGTGTGACCTTCAGTAGGAAATGGCCGTAGAAAAGGAGTACATAAAAGAGAAAGGAGTAAGGAGGGGAGGAGGAGGAGGAGGCTAGGATGGAGGAGAAGGAGGAGGAGGGAGGAGGGAGGGGAGGAGGAGGGGAGGCGGAGGAGGAGGAGGAGGACCCCTTGAAGGGGGGGGCCCTGCCTTAAAAAAAAGGAAAGAAATGAACCGAGTGCATAAGAGAAGAGGAAGAAGTTGGAGATAGGAGCTGGAGTCGGAGGAGGAAGGAGTCTGAGAAGGATTCGGATTCGATACCGACATCGGTGCTGGCTCCGGTGCGGTGCCGAGTTAGTAAACATTCTTATAATAATACAATATTGGTATCAATGTAAATGTTTATAAGGCCGTAGAACTTGAATATGAGGGTTTTAGAACCCTGGAGGGGTCTGAGGGCCCACCGGGGTTGGGGTCCAGAAAAAATAAAAATAAATAAAAAAATGTTTAATTAATGATTATTGTTTGAGCCGGATCTTTGGAACCCCCCCCCCCGGAGGGAGGTCCCAGCCTGAAATAAGGAAAAGAAGACCACGGAGTGCGTAAGAGAAGATGAAGGAAGAAAGAAGGAGGAAGGAAGAATGAGGAAGGAGTATGGAGGAGTAGGAGAAGGAGTCAGAGTTGGTACCGGCACCGGTGCTAGAGCTGGTGAGCTGCTGAGTTAGTAAATATTCGTTTAATAAAACAATATTGGTATCAGTGTTTATAAGGACGTTGATCTCGATCAATAGATCAGTCGAGCAATAGATCAAACCACACACCCTACCCTCTCATGTCATCTGTGATCTATTGATTAAGTGATTAAAGTCATGATCAATTGATTAATTGATATTTTTACTTAAAAATTTTGTTAAGCAAGAAATACTTTAATAATTTTGTGCAATGTTCGTATAAAAATTATTTTTTTATGCTTGGCTTGGTTAAGCTGTTAACATTGCTAATGTTAGCAGTTCATTCTTAAGCTAGGTTAGGTTATGATAAAATTTTCGCTACGTTTTGTTAAATATTGATGTGGTAATGTGAAATTATCGCTGATATGTTAGATATGTTAGAAAAGTGGGGATATGTTAAGTTTTGTAGTTAAATGTTAGATACTTTACCGTTGATAAGTAGAGAACTTTATTAATGTTAACTGTTTATTCATACGTAAAGTATGTTAGGTTTGTCGTCCAACATTATGTATTTAGTTCAGGTTATGTTAAAACTTTATGTTAGCAATTATTCGTTGGTCAGTATGATAGATAGTAGTAATGCAGCAGATGTAATTTTTTCCGCGGATGCGGATGTTTGTTATATATATATATATATATATATATATCCTAATATATATATAACATATATATATATATATATATATATATATATCTTTATATATATATATATATAAATATATATATATATAGCTGCATACCCAATACTTATTTAATAACATGTATATATATATATCCCAACTATATATACTCCCATAACCTTATATATATATATACTATCTCCAGCACTGCATAGCATATAACCAAACGCTTTCAACGCTATATATATATATGCTACCCGCCTTATATAATGCCCTAATATATTTCTGATAGCCACAACCCTATTAATACTTAATTGTGTTACCAGGGTGCGGAACTGGGATAACTCAAATACACCCCACTTTCCTCTTTCCCCAACCTCCAGCCCTTAATGAAGAGATTTTTACAATGGATTATATGCACCACTATTAAAATTCAAATATAGGAAGGTTGCGGTTAAGAAACATCAAATTTTCTGCTGAGAGTCTGTTTCTCTTTTCATCATATATTAGCCCAGCATTTCTAAACACTCTCTCACTTGGAATACTAGTTGGAGGACAGGTCAAGTATTTCCTTGCAAGTTTACTAAAGCGTGGGTAAACATTTTGCTTAACTTCCACCAACTGATAGGATCATCATTTGTATCTAGTCGTTTTTCTTGGTTATAGTTTTCAATCATTTGCACTACATCTTTTGGTAATGCGTGTGTTTTTTTCTTCATCACTACTGGACTGTAGGAATTCTTCCAGTGAATGTTATTGATTTGCTAGGAGGTGTTGGTTATGTAGATTTCGTTTTTTTCCTTTTAATGGGTGATGAAGTAATAGACTGTTCGGATTGAAGTTTTTTAACTGCATCACAAAGTGACGATTTAATTTGTTTTAATATTGTGTTACAAAAAAGCTTGCCTTTATAACGGGGATCTAAGTAAGTTGCTATAGTATGAAGATTATTAATTTCCACACAACCAAAGCGTTTTTCTAGCTTTAGTTTAATTACATCTTTCATTCTTTTTAAACCGTCATCATTTTCATTTGAAGATGGGTCAAAATGCTTCCTTAGCGTTGAGATTAAGTGCAATATTACATCGAAGACAAATTGTAGAGGAGCTGTTTTGTTTGGTAATTTCTTCAAATACGAACTGGTGTACAAAGCAAGAGGT
>JABUQX010141822.1:0-5000 GCA_015478945.1 Trachelipus rathkii
TTTCTTCTTACGTTCCTCATCTCGATACCAGCATACAAGATTATCCCGTACAGAGAAGTATTCACGGTTATCTTTGATGATTTCTCGGTATATATTCAAGAATTTGCCTTCTAGCTGTCGGCCAAGCAGTCTTAACCATTGGTGATGGGCATTAGGGTAGTGTAAACTACAATAAGCCTCAAAATCAGCCAGGTAGACTAAGAGATCTTGTTCCGATTCATATTTAAACTTTCCAGGATCCACAACCTTAAGCTTCTGAGAGTTCTTGAGTAACTGAGTAAGAAGCACAATGGCTTCCTCCAGCATGTCAAGTCTCTTTTTCATGTGTGGTCCTGAATACATGGAAGGTTCATCGTCGTCAGGAATACGACGCATAGGCAGTCGTTGGGAATATCCTTGTGGAATATAACCAGAATGCGACTGAGAATCAGTCGAAAACATCTGGTGTTCCGGATATTGATTTAAGGGAATTTGTTCTCGTTGAGGCTGTAGTAATTTATTATACTTTCCAGAAAAGTCAGCCTCTCCTCTATTGATAGGGGATAGAGAATCTCTATTGTCTCTGCCCATATCGGGAGTTCTAAAGAGAGACTTAGGTTGGGTGAAGTAATTTACTGGGGGTATAGAATCATGACGAAGATTGGGATTAGGAAGAAGTTGAGGTTTAGGAAGAAAATTATGAGTAGGCATAAGATTAGGATTAGGAATAAGATTAGGATTAGGAATAAGGTTAGGATTAGAATGAAGATTAGGATTAGAAAGAATTTGATTTCTAGGATTTTCTACATAACTGGGTGGATTATGTAGAAAAGGCGTTGATCGTGGTTGAGATTGGGAAACTAAGGAAGGTTTATACTCACGATCATAGAAAGAAGTGGTATTTTTAGGCATATGCACATAATGGGAATCGAATTTAGGTGGAATACCTTGACCTTGATCATGGAACGTTCTGTGTTCAACCTTACCGACTGTATCGTTTACTTGAGCCAATTGCCTTTCACTTAACACCTGTTTATGGAGTTTAGTTAATAAGGTACTCATCTCAGGCTCAGTGAAAGGTTTGTCAGAGTTAGGAGCTAAAGATAAGTCAGAGGGTATGTCAGAGTTGACAACTTCTACCCTGTCTTTATTTTCCACATTCATTCCTACATTCATTCCTACATTATTTTTATTACGATCATCACGGAGACGTTGTTCTACACGTGGATCTAATGCGACAGCTGCAAGAGAGGGATCAAAGTCCACAGCTTCTTGGCTATCAGCATTTATGCTCGTATCCAAGTCTTTTGGTTGAGGTTTTTCTGACATTTTCTTTTGTAAGTTTCAAAAGAAAGAATTTCAAAGTATTGGAGGGTTATTACTAACTAACTCTCGATCTGTCCAATATAAGTACAAAAGAAGAAGATTTCTTTGAAAAGAACTGAAGAGAATCGATGATTTTTCAAAAATAAATATGATGATGTGAGCGAGAGTCACAATCCTAGTGCACGCAAGCGCAGGAACTCAACAGAGTCCCTGTTCGGGCGCCACTTAATTTATTTATGTGGCGGAGAGGAAGTACGCTGGGATCAACAAGTGTACCCGACGGTGAGGTACCTCTCTCCGCTCTTTCTTGGAGATATGAAGTTCGAAGAATTTTTGATTTCGGAAGTCAAAGTATAGGAGATTACGTCAATGTTAGGTTTGTGATGTTCAAAGATAGTGGTTTGAAGGTCTAGTCAGCACAGCAACCACCAGACACCATCAGGGGTAATACGGAGCAGATTAGATTTTCTCCGTAACGGAGGAAGTTAGTCTTCAGGACTCCGTCGGCCTGCTGACTTGAATGACTTTCGAGGAGGATTGTGAACTTTGATATAAAATGTTGATACAATCTAAGATTTTTACCCAAAGAAAGATGTAGAACTATTTAACTAGTTTCCCGGAGCTTTCTCGAAGATTAACCCGATAGAGGTCTCGAAGATTAACCCGATAGAGGTCTCGAAGATTAAGAGTAACAATACCAAAAAGCATCAATATGAAGGATAGTGACACTCCATAAAAAGTGTTATCTTTACTAAAATCGCTCAGAATATATGGTGGGAGGTCTGACAAAAGTTAATGTTTACCACAGTCCTACCCCAACAATATATAAATAAAAGATTATGATTAAATAGAATTAGTTAATACACCTTGGAGGGCAAGTTAAAGGTTCCAAGGTGTAAAATATGTACACGAGCACAGACAGCTCTAGGATCAGATACGAGAGTGGAAACCGAACGCTTCCAAATATTGCTCATGCATAAAATGGAATCAGAAATCCAGACTCAACAATTGTGAATAAATGATGACTTAACTGAATTGACTGGGGGAATGGTTCCAAGTTGAAAAGTAGGATTTAAGATGATCACTACTGTGATAGGATACGATGAAGGGAAAAGACTCAGGATGAATCCCGACGCGACAATTGGCACGAGGCAAGATTCAGGAAGAATCAAAACCTCGAAACAACTCCACGAAGAAAGACTCAGGATGAATCTCAGCCTTAGAATCGCACCAAGAAGAAGGATTCAGGAGGAATCCCAAGATCTGAATGTATAGAAGGATTCAAGTATGAATCCCAAGAACGGAACGTAGCCCACAATAAGAACTCTTGAAGGATTCAGGATGAATCCCAAGATTTGAACCCTGTCAAATATAAACAATTATTGGTATTTATACCATAATTTATATTTGCATATTTGACAGTTAAAAGAAGTCACATATATCTATTCTACTAAGAAACATACCCTGATATATCCAAGAGGGGTTTCTTAAATGGGGACTAATGATGTCAACGGCCTTCCAGCAAGCAACAAGATAGTAAACTGTAATAAGAGTCAAGTTTACTATCTGTACATTACTACAAATCTTACAGTTATTAATTAATAAAATCAAATAAATTTGCAGCACTGACCTCTGAGACAGCTAGAAAGGCTTATCACTTCTGTGTATATAGATTTCTAGCACAATTATATCTTTAATATCATCTGTGCTCCTGGTGCTATGTTTATCATTAAGTTTATATTATATCATTCATACATATAATCATAACAAGATGTACTAAAAAGAAGAAAAACTGGTATAATATCTATAAATGTTATAAGGGTTTTCAATAATTGAAGACATATAATAAATAATATAAAGTATCACAGCCTGGATCAGAAATGGAAACCATTCCAGACTGTATTATAAAAAACATTTCCGAGAATAAACAACACCAGAATAAGATAGCGAATTGCCAATTGACACCATGGATGCATGATCAATATCTCCCTTATATATATATATATATATATATATATATATATATATATATATATATATATATATATATATATATATAAATATATATATATATATATATATATATATATATATATATATATATATCTATATATATATATATATATATATATATATATATATATATATATATATATATATATATATATATATATATATATATATATATATATATATATATATATATACCTATATATATATATATATATATATATATATATATATATATATATATGATAGATATATGTTAAACATATAATACAACTATGAATAAAGAGTAATATGGGACAACAATGAATGTAATAGAAGGATTGGGTTTAGTTAATGTAAACATACCTACGATGGTAGTAACTTTCTCTTCGTAGACGATCTACTATGCATAGCGTCTGGAATATCTCTCATCAAGCTCCAACAATAGTCGGCCATCATATTGATATCCCACTTGTCCTGGTAACGTCCTTCCATGAACTTTAGATCTTGATGGAAGCGTTCTCCCTGCTCATCACTAACATCGCCTAGGTTACCGGAAAATTTCTTATGTGAGAATGTAAGTAGTGTAACTTTATACTCATTCTACATCCATGAGTAAGAATGAAAACTGTCTAGCAGTTCCTGTACAATGTTAGTGGTTCTCAGCTTTCTTGTTCCCCAGAAAATTCTGTGCTACAAAAAAGCATTCCACGCTCTTGCCTCTAACACAGTCATTGTTGTAGCAAAGGCAGCATCACGGAGGAGTGTCCGTATTTGTGGGCCATCAAATATCCCAGCTTTTTTCTTCTCGTCACTCAGACCAGGAAACGTTGAGCATATATAGCGGAAGCATTCACCATCATGGTCAAGGGCCTTCACAAATTGTTTCATCAAACCAAGTTTTATGTGTAGTGGAGGTAAGATGATGTTTTCTCTCTATACAAGTGGTTCACGTACGATGTTCCTGTCACCTGGCGTCAAGGTTTCCCTCGGTGGCCATTCTCTTTTGGTCCAGTGATCCTTTGCCACCCGGCTGTCCCAATAGCACAGGAAGCAGGGATATTTGGTGAAACCTGCTTGCTGCGAGCAAAATGTTTACCATTTTGAGGTCGACGCATATTTACCATCCATGTACCTGATATTGTAGCCTCTCCAAACTGTCTTGATTTTTGCATACTCCTCTATCATCCGTCGAGTACCCTACTGGAACCGAAGCATACCTGTTGCCGTTGTGTAACAACACACACTTTAAACTGCTCTTGGAAGTGTCAATAAACAGTCGCCACTCACCTGCATCGTATGCTGGAAGTCCCATAGCGAGTAGTAGGCCTGCAACTTCACTGCAATACACAAGGTTACCATCTGACTGGAAGAGCCTCCGCAGCTCTGCTTCTCTATTCACTGATAAGAAATGTTACTCTTGTGCCCATAGTCCAGTAGTCTTTTTCATGTGCAACTCGAAGCCAGCGCAGCTCAGGCCAACTTCGGCAAATACAACTCTCATACAAGATCGTTCAGTTCACCCTGGGTGAACAATGACGAACCATCCGACTGTATTTCAGATGGATGATAGACATCATCCAGGTCATTGGCATCCATACATGTAGACGTACTAAAGTTACCACATGCTTCCCGAATATCGACCGTAGTAAACTTGCTGCTACTGTAGATATATGCAGAGGTAACGTCTATACAGCCCTGCGTAG
>JABUQX010141822.1:10000-16097 GCA_015478945.1 Trachelipus rathkii
TTATGTGCAGTGACTGTGTTCTGATATTTGACCCTAGAAAATTTGTTCAAACACAAATTAGATTAGCTTGGGTTAGGTTAGGAAATGTTTTATAAAACTTTTTTGTTTCCTAATTTTATTTTCATGTCCGTCCCAAATGTTCATCGGCCAAATGTCAGAGAGCCGCAGTGACAACTCCTGTACACTTGCTCAAAAAAATATATATAATAAATTATTTCTACTGCATTTCTTATTGTTTCTTTCACTTCTACAGGAATTTTACAAAGACCACAACATTGCCCTGGAGAAGCTACTAGTGAGACACAATTACAAAGTTCCATCTTGGCTTTACCAAGCCTTGCAGAGAACGTAACAGCAACAATCAGTTATCTTTCATCTCTTAGTTTTCTCTTGCAATGACATCAGTACCTCCGCTTCGTTGTATAAACACTCTCGAAGAGGGATATGAATATATTCATATGAATATATGAATGATATACTGAATATTTCAGTGTAAAAATATTGATGTTTTTTATTGTTTTTTACCTCTAGAATACTTGACTACTGCTACTATCACGAAATTATTATTATTATTATTATTATTATTATTATTATTATTATTATTATTATTATTGAAAGTTATTAAAAATTGTTGAATTGTAAAATGGTTAAATTGTACTAATACTGTTAGTAAACCAAAAGTAGTAAAACTGTAATACTATACAGGTATATTCAATTCTGGTAGCAGTGGCATTATTATTATTATTATTATTATTATTATTATTATTATTATTATTATTATTATTATTATTATTATTATTATTATTATTATTATTATTATTATTATTATTATAGGGGTTGAAATGTACGCTATTGCAATTAGTAATTTGAAATGTTGGTAATTCTTATTTGAATTTCATTGCTTCTTGCAATGTCATGTTGGAGTTGACAAGGCAAATTATATCTGACAAACTTTGGTATGAGGTCGTTCGGCAGTTAATCCTGTTGAGATGAGAGATGTAGTTATTTTGGTGCAAGATATGAAGTAAATAACAGCAGGGAGTAATCTGGAGAGGGAAGATGATGTAGAGATATTACAAGAGTTGTTTTATACCAAAATGAAGAATCTTGTTAAGAGTTTTAAATAACTTTGATGGTTTAGAAAATAACAGCAAAGAAAGTTGGGAGTTGTTAGAAGCGCATTTATAAAGGGTGGGCGAAATCTTTGGTATAATTTAATACAGAGACGTTTAAACGAGGAAAGTGTATATAGAAGTCTGCAGATGAGTAAGAGAATGCCTACTCATTAAAAGAGTAGAAAGAAAATTAAGCAGGCAGTGGTATATATAAATTTCTAGTCGTTGACTAAAGAGAGTTTTGAAAATAGAATAGTGAAAGTTATGTAAAGAATGAATATGTTTAAGGTAGCGTCTTACATGAATGAGACTAAACCTAGAAATAGTAGTTCAGAGAATTGTAGTAACAAGGAAATTGAAAAGGGTTGTTGTAAGTTAAAGGAGTAAATAATATAAACAATTATGTGGGGTGATCAAAGTCAAAGGATGGATTTTATTGAGAAGAAAAGAATAAAATATGGAAGAGATAATACATTTTTGGAATTTGATCTTTGGGGGGGGGGAAATTTCTTGGAGTGTTAAATTAGGTGTGGAAATGTTAATATAGAAATGAGAGATAATGTCAGATGGCAAAAAGGAAATATATATTTTAAATGTGAAAGTAATATACTTGTATATTTTGTTTACAACTGTAATCGTGAAACGGGTTCGAGTCCCCCTGTGGTCGGTTATAGGGAGGAAAAGAAGATATATAGTAATAATTTATTGAATGTTGTTAGTTATTATTATTATTATTATTATTATTATTATTATTATTATTATTATTATTATTATTATTATTATTATTATTATTATTATTATTATTATTATAACAAAATATTTTTATATTTACATTTGGCCATTTATTTGTACATATGAAAGCTTAATTTTATGCAATTTTTGAACGCTTTTTTATAATTTTAAAGTTACATCCGTTTGCTCATGACATTACACATCCACAACACATCCGCAAGTGTTGAGGATTCGGGTATGACTATTGCATAATAGACTTTATACTATTTCGTTCTGACTCCTGGACATTTGACCGAACAAATATTTAACCATACTGACATTTGACCGAACAAACATTTAACCATACTGACATTTAGCCGAACAAACATTTACCAGACTGGCATTTGACCATTAATGTTCGGTCAAATGCCCTTTCGGCTAAACGACCGTTCGGCCAAATCGAATGGACATTTGACCGAACAAACATTTAACCATACTGACATTTGGCCGAACAAACATTTACCAGACTGGCATTTGACTATTAATGTTCGTTCAAATGCCCTTTCGGCTAAACGACCGTTCGGCCAAATGTCCAAACATAATTTGTTCCACTGTTTTGTCTTGCCTGTTTCATTTATGTAAAGTACATAAAACTATGAGTCATTTGAAATTTAATATTTTTTATTTTAAATGCATATATTTTTTAAATACAAATTTTACCTCATTTCGTCGTTAGCGTATTTGTTGCTCGAATTTGTGTTCTAGTTCTTAAGTCTGTAATTATCGTTTTGAGATACTTTTAACTTATCCTATTTTGTTATAGGTTTTTTATTTAAAAGACAACTGCTAGGTTTTTTTTTTATATACTTTATCAATTTTTTTTGGATGGTTAGTTATTCATTTTTATTATTACATTAGAGGAAAGTTGGAAATTAGAAAGTGAGCTGGAAAATAAAATGAGAGAGAAAGAGAGAGAAAAAGTTTTGTAATTTGTGAAATATTGGCTTAAATGGAAGTTTTAAGGAAAGAATTTAAGTTTCATTTATCAGGTAATGAAGAGAGGATGAGGATAAGTTAAATTTGGAAGAATTTTTGTCCATATGGAAGCGAGTGTGAAAGTGATATTGAGGGAGAGGAATACAGGGCAATATAAAGGTAAACCCCATTGAATACTCATTGTTAAACAATAATGTTTTTACATATTTTTATCTTTTAAAGCAGGGGTGCGGAGGTGGTAAAATTTTTGCCGGCTCCCTTTTAAAATTGTGGCTCCTGCTAAGAAGAACTGTTTTTTATAGTAAATCTTTTGCTTCAGTTCTGTCTCTGGCTCCACCCAAAAAAATTTTTTTTGGTTCCAATTCCGACTCTGCAACACGGTTTTAAATAAAGGCTTTATTATAATTTCTGGAAAGAATTAAAGTGCACGGAAAAAACTGAAGAAGGGCAGACCAAGGTATTGTGAAAAAGGAAAATGTGACAATTAGTAATAAGTAGAATTTGCAGCTTAGGAGATCCAAAAATGTAAAAAAAGGTGAGAGTATTCAGATGTAGATAATCAAAGGAAGTAACCGGTATGTCGGAAACTCTTAAACCAGATCTCTAAATAAATTTAATGGTAGGAAAAACAAATCGATTCTGTTTGTACTTATAATATATTGACAAGCGCTGCTCATAACTGAGATGTACATTTATATTGTCAAAATATAGATTATACTAAATAAATCTGATGATCCATCGGAGATTCAAACCGATACTTGTGAAAGAGAATGTTTTATTTTTTTTTCAGTCATCCTGTTCATAAAGCCATTGATGATGCCTAAATCTTCCCGTCACTCCGAACTTATAACGATCGAATCCTTTCGGGACAATAACATGGTACAGTCATGTTCACAAGTTCTTTTCCTAGAAAGAGAATATATTGTTTGCATATATATACACAATTTTAATTAACAAAAGTGCCATTTTTACCTTAATGACTTTCACAAATACACATTTGTGTATATATGTATCCTGTATTATTTTCCTTGAGAACGAACTTGTGAACGTTGTATATGTAGTAGCGTTTCAATGTTATATAAATGAATTGATAAAAGTACACGACAAATAAGAGTTGGTCCAGATAGACGATGGTTTGTGTTTTATTAAAAATGAGTCCTTTAAAATTATACCATATAGTAAGACTTTAATGTTATTATTATTATTATTATTATTATTATTTTTATTTTTATTTTTATATTATTATTATTATTATTATTATTATTATTATTATTATGGGAGAGATTTGATTTGGTGAGAGGAGTGTATGAAAATACCATAGGTTGATCAGTGATGAGGGAGGATTTAGGTTGGCACTGTAATGTTTTCTCGTCTGGTAGACTTAATGGCCTTCAAATAAATTATGTTTTTGCTAGTGGGTTTTGTGTAAAGTATTTGTCATACCTTTGGAATAGTTCAAAATGGTTCAGAGCTGGTGAAGGATGCTACACACACACATTTGGGGATCGCCAAACTTTTCAACGAATTTTTTTTTTTTTTAAGATGAATTACACCGGAGTTGGAAATGAACAAGAAACCAAGGCAAATTGAAGGCTGGACTGCCCCGTCGCAGAGGTGGGAATGAACTGAGAAACCAAGGCAAATTGAAGGCTGACATGCCCCGATACACGACATTTGAATGTATGCAAGTCAAAGGAAGTTGGAATGGAAGTGTTTTCTAGACTTACCCAGTGGAGTACATGTAAGACTTAGCATAGCAGTTAAATATGAGGTGAGATTGTTGGACGGGAAAAGTATGATACTGCGTGTGAAGTCGAGTCTCACGAGCTCTCATCATGAGAGGAGTGGCCAGAGTGAATCAACAATTTGACGATTAGAGAAATTAGTGAACCTGGGCTTTGGAATGACCGAGTTTTTTTTTATGTGAAATTAGATACGTTTTTTTTGTCTCTCTCTCGCTCTCATTTACAGAAAGTGGTAAGAATGTTTTGGAAATGTCACAAACTTTTGGAGGAAGGAATAAATATTTATAAAATGGGAACAGAAACATTTAAAAATTATTATTATTATTATTATTATTATTATTATTATTATTATTATTATTATTATTATTATTATTAACTTGAAAATTATTTTATGCAAAGATTTTGAATTTTATCTGTTCACAGATTTTTGAATTATTATTATTATTATTATTATTATTATTATTATTATTATTATTATTATTATTATTATTATTATTATTATTATTATTATTATTATTATTATTATTATTAATATCCAGATTCATATTTTATGATTTCTAAATTTCTCTCCTTGGCCACATACCTGCAATAAGTTAGGGCTACTTATTTACGGCTACATTGAATGATGGACGCTACTATAGTATTCAATCTTTGTCTACTTTTCATATTTAAACTGAAATAACCTTTAAACTATTTAGGTTAGGTTTTAGAGTGGGACAACCGTAGACTGCATACTATGGTTGTACATCAAAAGATCTCGAATCAGTTCAATTTTGTTTCAAAAGTAAACTTAAGTGAAATAAAGTATATAAATTTCTGGTCACTCTTGCAGGTGACAATTTCATTTTTTTAAATTAATGGGTATTAAAGGGATACTAATATAGCATAAATATTGTTATTTATTAACAACATTTTATTATTTTATTTTTGTTACAGATGCCAAATGTAGATACTTTGTATGTATATATATATATATATATATATATATATATATATATATATATATATATATATATATATATATATATATATATATATATATATATATATATAATATATATATATATATATATATATATATATATATATATATATATTATGCGCGCGCGCATGCCATAATAAAGGTTAAATACACTGCTAAATTTTATATATCTGTAAATTAAGTTTTTAATATATATATATATATAAATTATTGTATAATAAAAGTAGTTTTTATACATGGTTTTTTCCTCTCCTCTTTTGAATTGTTTCTTTACTTAAATAAATTTTAATTCCGATTGGTAAAACCTTACTTGTCGAATTTTCAGTGATATTAAACATCACTATTAGAATTCTCAATGAACTAAAACGTCACCAGTAGATTTCTCAATAAAAAGAAACGCCAGTAGCATTCTCAATGAACAAAAACATCATCGGTAGAATTTTCAATGAAAAATATCGGTAGAATTCTCTATAAAAAAAGCGGACAAGATTTCTCAATGAAAATAAACCACCGATAGAATTCTCAATAAAGAAACATCATTAGAATTC
>JABUQX010141824.1:0-2500 GCA_015478945.1 Trachelipus rathkii
AACGTGCACTTCGTTCGGTTCAATTGGATTTTAACCGTTTTTCGCATTTAGTCGACGAAACGCTTTTCGCGTTTTCATTATAACTTCCAATATATATATATATATATATATTATATATATATATATATATATATATATATATATATATATATATATAACTATATATATATATATATATATATATATTAACTTATATATACTATATATATATACCTACCTCCTCTTATATATCTCTTTTCTTACCCTGCTATATATATATACTATATATATATATATACTACTATATATACACTGTATATATATATATATATATATATATATATATATATAAATATAGCTTCACAATTCATAGTGTTTGATGGGGAAATTGATAAGAAATGTGCCGGAAATTGTGTTTGCAAGAATAAATTTTTCTTTAGGTGAATGTAATTTATCTAGAGTGTATGTATTTTATTGTATATTCTTTATTTTTTTATGTGTATTTATTTTTATTCCGATGCTAAGGGGTGAAAATATAATAATAATAATTTACACCAAGGTAGGTCTCGACTTCTATTCAATTTGAAGAAAATATATATACTAAATATATATATATATATATATATATATATATATATATATATATATATATACATATATATACATCTTTATATATATATATATATATATATGCTATCTTTCTTATCTTTGCTATATATATATCTGTATATATATATACACGCACTCATATATATATATATAACCTCTCTCTGACATATAACATATATATATATATATATATATGTATATATATGTATGTATGTGCTAATACTAATATAATAATATATATATCTATATATAATATTAATATGTATGTATGTATATATCATACCCATGTATATAGATATATATATAATATCTAGATAATATACATAATAATATATATGTGTATATATATATATAAATAATATATATGTAATATCATATACTATTTATTCATATATAATAATATAATTTGTTTTTATGTATATATGTATATGTATCATAATATAATATAATAATATGTATAATAATAATAATACAATAATATATGTATATTATAACATATAATATATATATATGTATATAATGTATATATATATCAATTTGTAACAACTCATATCAACTCATATACCAATGAAATAATAATAATAATATGTATGTGTATTAACAATATATATATGTATGTAATAATATAATATATAATATATATATATATATATATAAGAAAAAGGAAAACCTTGAACAAAAGATAGTTAAGATAACAATATAAGACAATTTTCTTTTTATTTTTCTTTGTTGTTACTTTTCCTTTCATGGTTTTCTTTTTCTTTTAATTTTTGGCCTTTTTCTTATTTATTTTAACGTTGCTGTTGCTATTATTGTTGTTATTATTTTTGCTGCTGTTGTATCTTTAGATGCTTTTCTTTCTTGATGCATTGTCGTGATAGCACTCATATTTCTTCCAGTACAAAATCAGATATTGTTTCAAATATATTTAACTATTTATGTTCCGTTATTGTTTGCGGTGTTTCTATGTGTTGTTGTTATTGTATTATTGGTCACTGATACTTAAGTTTAATGTTGTTATTATTTTAAATGGTCGTATATCAAATTTTATTTTTTTATTTGTGAAGTAAGGGAAATGAGAACGATAAAACGATAGATTAGCGATAAGAAGAAAATTTATAATGGAAGTGAAAATCATCGAGGAAAGATGAAGAAAAATATAAAAATTAAAAAGAATAAGAACAACAAGAAAAAATAAAAAGACTAGATTAATTAATTAAAATGTTTTCTTAGCAGCAATCTGTTGAAGTAATAATGGAGAATGAACATGCAATACAATCTGAGAATAATTAATTATTAAAAGTTTATATTCTTATATTGTTTCTTCCTTTAAGCTGTTTCTCCATTTCATTATCTTCACATTGAAATTATATTAAAATATGTGAAGCATGAAGATAGAGAATTGTTCAAATAGAACAATTCTTGCCAGTAAGTAGCAATAACAGTTGAAGTAAAATATTTTATTTTCATTATACAATGTAAAATATTTTATTTTCATTATACAATGTAAAATCTTGAATTCCAATTTATGAAGTTGAATTTTACATACTTCTTCCACCTGGGTTAAGACTGGTATAATCAGATACATTCTTTCTGGTCATCGAAATATTTATTAGGAATAATGTTTGGTAATCTACCGATAGAAGTTATAATTATATTCAAATAGATTCCACAAGTCCCATCAACCATTACTTCCGTCATGTAATATCCTTTAATCGCACAACAAATAGATAAAAATAAAAAGTATCAATATGTATGTTTCAGAAATGCTTAACGAAATGGGAAAAAAACTTCATTTATGGATGTTACTTGTCTCTAATTGACTGCCTATAATAATTCCTTTGCTTTGTCTGATTCTAAACACAAGCATTATGATGTAATTCATAAAATAACATTTCATTTCATTTAAAAT
>JABUQX010141824.1:10000-22883 GCA_015478945.1 Trachelipus rathkii
CGGAGCAGACCTATTCAAGGAGGTGTGCATGCATAAAATTAACAGCTAAAGCAGAATTGGGCGGATGGGCTGGGCGTGGGCTTCGGAGTGGAAGTCAGTGTAGCAGAAACACAGAAGATGGAAGAGATTTCCATAGAACAGATGTGAGGGAAGAAGAAGACAGCGAACTAGTCTGGAGTTACTAATAACACAAAACTCATGTGCAGACACAGCACCCCTAGTGCTACGGCGACGTAAAGGTGGAGGTAAGCGAGTGATAAGCTCCCTCGAGCACCTGCCGCTGCGGTACTTCTATAGAAAAGAGATAAAGCACCAACATCGCACCGCAAGATAGGGTCAAGTGAACTGGAAAGCACGGAACAGTCTTTTGATCTTTGACTCGACCCTATCCAAAAGCCGGGGTGACAAGGCCCCAGATATGAGAGGCAATTACTCATACAAAGGGCGGATGAGGCCATATGGCTGTTTCGCTGGGAAGGAAAAAAAGGACCTCTCGCGATTAAACCAGGACTCCCAGTTTCTTTGAGGTCCTCACTAGCAACCGTTGTGATGTGTGGTTTCAAAGGACCTTTTTTGTTTATGTTAAGGCCAAGGATCAGTATATTGTCAACAGGAGAGGTGAGAGAACCGTCGAAAATAGGAAAGTTGAAGGTGTCTTAGAGGGAGATTTGTAAGTTGAGTTATAAAATTGAATTTCACAAAGGTTCGAACAGAAATTCTATCCATATCAGCTAGAATAGAATCAAGGAAAGGTCAGGGCGAAGTTAATTCTTGAGTAAAGAAGAACAGATAAAGCAGTTGAAGAATGAAGGGTCAGTCATCGGCACATATGGGTGAATAGAGTTAGATGTGCAGGTGAGAAGATAGATCATTAATGAAAAGTAGAATAAAGTAGGAGATAAGACAGAGCCTGAGGAACACCACTATTAATGAAAAAGGAAAAAGTCGCCCATCAACAACAGCCGATATTGAGCGTTGAAAGAAAACTAGACATAAGTAAGCAAGAGAAGGAGGAAACCCAAGGAGGGGAGCTTGGAGAGTGACGCGTGCCCTGCGGTCAAATGCTTTGAATATGTCAAGCGCCACCACGCAAGTCTCCCCGTAGTTCTAAACAGCGCAAAACCATAAATCAGTAAGATAGGAAAGTATATCGCCAGTAGACCTCTCGAGCGCCGAAAGCCGTACTGGCGATCGGAAAAGTGAATAGAGATTCCAGATGATCTGAAATGAGAGTTGAGGAAGTTCAAAGATCTCAGATGAGAATACAATTAGAGCTATAGGGCGAGGTAGTTGGAAGGATCAGAGCGGCTTCTTCCGGAATAGATTGGACATGTGCGTGCTTCCAACTTTGAGGAAAAGTGTTAGTATTGGACATAGAGAATATAGTTGAACCAGGGGCGGGGATAGCACGGAAGCACACTCCTCAAAACTCAGGATACCTCAGACTACCCACCTTCCTAACGTTATTGATTTCAGGAGCCCAGCTGCTGATGTGTGTCACAAAACAGGAGCACTTAGGACACCTGAGAGAGGGAAGGAGGAGGATGAGGAATGCTAGAATCGTCCAGGGTTGATTAGAGAGGAAAATAGGAGGCCGAAGAAAATTATGCCTTTCAGTTGAGGAATTAGCAACAGAACCATCAGATCGGATGGGAGGAAAGACAGATTTACAAGTTGTTAGGAATGTTTGGCAAGAGGCTAGAAAGATTTGTCTGTAGGAGAACCAAACCAAGGAGTTTAGCGCACTTTCGTTGATAAGCCGCGCTCGTCGAGAAAGTATACCTGCAACAGTTTCTAGCTAGATGAAAATTAGCCAAGTGATGGGAGGACGAGAATTTTCCACTCCCGATACTTTGTCTCTAGCCTGAATGGCCGAAGGCCAGGCACGATAGAACCATGGATTATGAGGAAAGATTTAGTCAAAGAAAGAATGAGCCTGCTCATCCCATCAAAGATTACAACTCCACATATCAGCAAGTCGAGCGTCACAGAACAAAGCAGTCATTCCAATTATAGTGAGCGTAGAAGCAACGCAATCCCCCCAATCAGCCGATCAAAGTGCCAGAAAAAGCATTAGGGCAGGATGAAGCTGTTAGAGAGAAAGTATTAAATTAGAGATATAAGTTGTGGTCAGATTTGCCAATATAGGGCAGAGGTGGTGTATTTATAGAGAGAAGGACTAGTGGTGAAACATAGGTCATGTGTGTGTTCAAGAATTGGTTGGGACGATCCGGAATGTGTAGGTTCTACTAATTAGATTATAGATCGTTGAATGCTAAATGATTCGGCCTTCTCCCCACCTAAATCGGTATGAGAGGACCTAACCATTCAGTGTTGTGTACATTGAAATCTCCTAAATAGGACCTCAGTATTTGGATGAGAAGATATAACAGTCTCGTGAAGTAGTAAGATATTCAAAAGGCGTGAAAATATGTTCTGTTAGGAGAAGTAGCAAGCACAAGATTATTGTAGTAGAAGAAGAAAGATTTTAAGCCAGAAAGAAAGTTAGGAGATTCGAGATTCTCGAGACGTGTTACAGGGTGTTTATGTTTACATAGGCACATACTCCACTTCTAGACGGAAATTATGAAATAAATTATAGTTAGATATATTAAACGAGTTAGAGGATGAATTCATAGCTATCTGGGTCAGAAAAGAGCAAAAGGTTAGGGTTAGAATTAGAGGTGGTATTCAACGGATGCAGAGTTAGAGAGTAAGCCGCGGATGTTGATAAAGTCGATAGAAAGCCCGCGTCTGTGCAAATCTGCCATCACCCACGCACACACAACCACAACAACAAAATCAACAGACAAAAACAGACAGACAAAAAACGAAAGTTGAAATCAGATTAAAATAGTTTACTCACTAAAAAACGTAAATGATTAAAATGCGAAAACCGTACAATAAATATGTAAAACTGAAAAAAATCTAGAAAGTTTAAAACACATGCATTCACACACCCTAACAAATTTACGAATAAAAAAAAATTACAATCATTCAAAATAAAACTAAATGTGTATAAATTAAAATAATGCGACCAAATACGTAAGTGTTGTGAAAAAAAACCCTTTTAAAATAAATAAAAAATAGAAACACTAAAAACTAAAGTTAAAAAGACGCGGAAAAAAATATATAACCTAGTACTATCAAAACTACGTATTGCACAATTCTAAAAACTAACTATGACTATCTAACATAACTAAAAAAATTCAAAAACAAAAATTAAAACGAATTACTTATCTTTTATAAGGATTATAATTCTTTAAATATTAAAACCATAATAGTTAAAAACAATTAAAACAGGAGAGCACTTAATGTACAAACACACTTAATGGGAAAAATAGCTAAAACATTATGAACATTATCTTGTTAACTAACTTAATCTTATATAAAACAACATAATGGTATGATATTCCCATCCCCAAACCCCTCACTGATTTAGCACCCATCACATTCTTCAGCATCTAATTCTTCAACAACACAAAATAAATCATACTTTTCACTTCCTAACCATTACCTACACCAACTCTAGTATATTTTGAATACTCTTGTGGTCGAAAAATGTATTATTTACACACATACTCCTCTCCCCACAGAAATCAATCACCTTCTTACCATTCTCATTTTCTTCCATATCTTCAAAGGCACCTTTTATACCATCCCTTTTTCGTTCACCTATCCAACAATTCAAAGTGCTAAATACAATCAATCTGAACCTTCTACTGACCTCATCCAAAACATCATTTAGATTTTCCAAGAAAGTTGCACTCTCTTCAACATCACCCTCAGATGGACCATATGTTACAACCACACACACACACATTCACACACACAGACACACACACACACACATATATATATATATATATATATATATATATATATATATATATATATATATATATATATATATATATATATATATATATATATATGTATATATATATATATATATATATATATTTATATATATATATAGATATATATATATATATATATATATATATATATATATATATATATATATATATATATATATATATATATATATATATATATATATATATATATATATTTATATATATAATTATGATATATATATATAATATATATATATATATATATATATATATATATATATATATATATATATATATATATATATATATATATATATATATATATATATATATATTTATATATATATATATATATATATATATATATAAGAATTTAATCAATTTTGAGCAATTAAAAAGTTTAACTATCTGTTATAAATATATCATTATTGTTCACTTGGATATTAAATATAAAATTTTTGAAATTTTTTGAAATTTCTTCAATATTATCTTAACATCTTGTGAAATTGTCAAAGTTCATTGAATATTCGAAAAATTTCGCCTGCTTTCCTGACAGAAATTTTTAAATTTAAAATTTCATAGTTACTTTTTTCAATTTAAAGAATAATTAGAGTTTGAAATGTTGATAACAATTTAGGTGTTTGAATATTTGGTCCAAGGACCATTGCGGAAGCTGGAATTAAATTTTTTGTTTAGCTCGTATTTTTTAGTATGTTAACGCTAACATAATATATCTGATTTCTGAAATCAGAAACAAAGTTATTTAAGATGTTAAATATAAATTTCTTAGATTTTACACTATCTTAAAAAAATATATATACACGTGTTCCTGACTTGATATTTTTTCCTTTCCTTTATTCAACTCTTGACAAGAACTTTCAATAATGTGAATGGAGAAGAAGACTTCTGGGATTTGTTTTAACCTCCTTTTTTCCTTGTCCTACTTCTGTTTTTTCTTTTTTTTTTTTATCAATCTTTCTAATACTTCCTAGGCAATGTTCCAACAATAATATATATATATATATATATATACTATATATATATATATCTATATATATATATATATATATATATATATATATATATATATATATATATATATATTATATATATATATATATATATATATATATATATATATATATATATATATATATATATATATACATATATATATATATATATATATATATATATATATATATATATATATATATATATATATATATATATATATATATATATATATATATATATATATATATATATATATATATATATATATATATATATGGGTGGAAAAAATATTTTTTTCCTAAAGAACAAAAATCAATGATTTTTTCATAAAACAACACTCTTTTTACATATCCCTGTGTGGGATGTTTAAAGAAATACCACAGCAAATGTTCTGCTTGTCGTAGGAGAAGACTAAATGGCCAGTAATAGTTGGGCTATCAACCCCTCTCCTAATCACTGTACCAGTCTTTCCATATATATATTTTAATCATTCTCAAAACAGAAGCAGCTTTCCTAGAGTTAACTGGAGTCCCATCACAAAGAAATGCTTTAAGGGAGTTTTTTTTTGCTATTAGAATCAATTATGAAAGTTATTATTTCATCAGTAATAAATTTGGCTTAGCTAGTATCTGGTGTAACACGAGTCATGTAAATATTATATGATTCTTTGACAACAACATAGTGTTCCTCATATTCATTTCCAGCTTTTGTTTTAGTATGATCTTTTCTGCCGTCGAATCTAATGCAGTCAATGTTAGAGTTTTCTTATTATGAGGGTTAAAAATCACGAGGAATGATTATATTATACATGCCCCAGACCTTGTCGTGATCCCCGTAAGCGAACTTGCATCTTTCTGCCAAACTGTATAAAAAGTCTCTGTCTCTCTCTCTGTCTCTCTCTCTCTGTCTCTTTCTCTTTCTCTGTCTCTCTCTCTCTCTCTCTCTCTCTCTCTCTCTCTCTCTCTCTCTCTCTCTCTCTCTCTCTCTCTCTCTTTCTCTTGGTACACGGAATGTTAGAGGAATATATGGTGAGGAGAAGAGGCAAGAGGAGATGGGTATAGTTAAAAAGGATAAATTTGATTTGCTTGCTGTGAATGAAACAAAGATGATATGAAGCAGTAAAGACGAATAGTGTGTGGTAAAAATATGTGAGTGATAGAATGGAGAGGAATGAAAGGGGAAAGAAGGAATTACGATTCAGATGAATGATTCGTGACACAAAACTTAATGATTAAATATTAGTTTGAAGAGGTTAAGGTATGTAAGGTTGTAGCATATGGTCCATCTGAAGGCGATGATGAGGAGAGTGGGATTATCTGAAAAAATTCTAAAAGATGTTTTGGACTGGGTCAGTAGTGTCTTCAGATTGATTATGCTGGGTGACTTAAATGGTTGCATAGGTGATAGAAAAAGGAATGGTATAACAGGTGTCTTTGGGGTTGGTGAGAAGGTGAGAATGGTAGGGAGGTGAATGATTTCTGTGAGGAGAAAGAGAGAGGTATGTGTGTGTAAGTAATACATTCTTCAAATACAAAAGTATTCATAATTATGCGGAAGTTGGTGTAGGAAAAGTATAGAGATGGTATCGAAGTGAAAAGTATGATTGATTTTATGTTGGTAAAGAAAGAGAAGTTAAAGTATGTGTTGGATGTTAAATCATTGGGAGGGTTGGGAATGGGAATATCAGATCATGATGTTGTTTTATCTAAAATTAAGTTAGAATGGTATGGATGAAGAGGAAAGAAATAAGGATTAAGTGGGAAGATTTAAGAATGAGAAATTCAGTGAAGTGGGTTATAAGGAAGAGTACGAGAAAGAACTTGCAAGAAAATTATTTGAATGTGAATAAGATGAAACTAAACAACTCCGAACACAAATAATGGAATCATTTGTTAGTAGTTAGTAAAAGAGAAGTATATGGATGTACTAAAGTAAGATGTGAGAATGTCAATAGTGAGTGGTGGAATGAAGAGGTGATGCAAGCGGTAAAATTAAAAAAAGTGACGTGGTTGAGTTTGATAAAAGCTAGTGATGAGGTACCGAAAGGTGTGCATGGAAATATATAAGGAGGGAAAAAGAAAGACTAAAAGTTACATAAGTAGGAGAAAAAGAGAAGTAAATGAAGTGTTTGGAAGTATGGTGAATAACAGCTTAGAAAGGAATAGAAATCTCTTCTGAAAGGAATTATGAAAGGTTATGAAGGTGAGTAAGGATAATCTTCATAGAATAATGAATAGGGATGGTACTTTCGTCACTAACGAAAAAGACATGAGGAGATCTTGGAGGGAACATTGCGAAAATCTGCACAACATTATCAGTAATAAAGATGTGATAGTGAATGTGCTTGGTTTTGATGGTTTAATAAGAAATATGTATTTTGGGATGAAGTAATTAATATGGATGAGGTAATATGTAGAGTGAGGAAGTTGAAGAATGGTAAATCTTCAGGTATTGATGGAATTATTGGTGAAATGATCAATAATTGAGGCAAGATTGTGATTAACTGGAAATGGAAGTTGTTTAACAAAGTGTTTATGGAGGGTATAGTTCCAATTAATTTTAGGAGAGCCGTGATAGTATCCTTATGGAAGCTTAAGAGAGAGATAAAGGAAACTGTAGGAACTATAGGGAAATTAGTTTATTTATTATTGTAAGGAAGAAATATGATGGTATTTTGGTTGAAAGAGCGGGTCGACTGATTAAGGGAATTGAAGAAGATGGTGCAATTAGAAGTGGTAGAGGATATGCAGATCAAAATTTAACTTTGAAACAAATGAGTGTGAAAATGAGAGAGAAGAAGAATAAATTGTATTTAGGTTTTATTGACTTGCAAAAGGCGTATTGGAAGATTAGTATGGAAGCTCTCTGTGTAAAAATAAATGCAGTTAACAGTGAGGGTTAAATATTAATGATGATTTGAGGCAGAATGTATCTATGGCTATTAATTTATATGTTGATAGGGTAATGAAAGAATTTAAGGTAGGGGTGGCAAGAGAGGGTAGAAGGGTACTCTGCTTATTGTAAGCTAATGTTTTTTTTTGTGTGACTAATCTGGAGAAACTTCAAGAGCATTGATAAAGAGGTTTGACTGGATGTGTTAAAAGAGGGGTTTGAAAGTAAATGTGGATAAAAGTAAAGTAATGGTGGTGTGTGAGGAGAGTCCGCCGTGTAAAATCATGTCGAATGGTAAGCAACTGAAACAAGTATTTAAGTTCAAATACTGAGGCTATATGTTAAATTATTAGGGAACGGATGATACAGTTTAGTTAGAAAGTTGTGAGTGGTAAGAAAGTGGCTGATGCAATTAAATCTTAGGTAAATGCAAAGAGATTAAGTCTTGAGTGTACTTGGGTTCATCATGATCATATGTTGTTACTGGAGTTAATAAATAGCAACGAAACTATATGGATTATAGTTCTAAAGTGCAGTATGTTCCAATGGATAATCTTAGGGATAAGTTAGGTATAATAAGAACTGATAAAATAATGAATGAGTGTATTAGAGAGCTGTGTGGTGAGAAGAAAGGAGTGAATGAGAGAATAAATAAGTGTATATTGAGATGATTTTTATGTGGAAATGATTGATGACAGTTGGTTAAGTTGATGAATAGAGGTCAGTGTGATGAAAATAGTCCTGCTCGAGGACCTAATAAATGGTGAATTAAGTCAGTAAAGGCATGTTAGAGGGAAAAAAATGTGAATTTTTTTCAAGCGAGAAGAATGGTGCATGAAAGGAGTAATTGGGGGGGGGATTTTGTGAGGATGTATTGTTTTGTCCTTTTCCCACGAGATGAACCCTTTTATTGATGATATATTACGGTGAGGTTTTCATCACGGTGTTGTGAAACAATTGTGTGGATTTTTGACTCTCTCGGAGTCGCACTTAAGGGTATATGGGTAACGAATGAGTGGCTTTCCTTTCGGATAACGTCATGCTCTTTTATTTAACTATTTTATTTCCGGCATGATTCACACATCCTACCCCATCTGTGTGAATGCAAAGGAAAGATAAAGCAAAAAAGAAAAAAAGGAAGAAAGTATTTTAACTTGAGTACGAGTGAGAAGTGTTCCACTGGAACTAAGAAATTATCATATATATATATATATTAATATAATATATATATATATACATATATATATATATATATATATATATATATATATATATATATATATATATATATATATATATATATATATATATATATATATATATATATATATATATATATATATATATATATATATATATATATATATAATATATATATCTATATATATATATATATATATATATATATAATTGAGCAATTCTCCGTATGATTGGTGAGTATTTTCTACCTTTCTTGTTCTACTTCTTCTAATTTCAGAAGAAAACATTTCTTCTTAAAGTCAAGATTAAGATAATGCAAACAGACATCCGGAAAATTAGCTTGAAAAGATTATATATATATATATATATATATATATATATATATATATATATATATATATATATATATATATATATATATATATATATATATATATATATATATATATATATATATATAAAATACACATATATATATATATATATATATATATATATATATATATATATATATATATATATATATATATATATATATATATATATATATATATATATATATATTGAGGTCGTCAGGACGCATTACATCACTTCCCGAGAGAAAACCCAGGGGGATTCACACCCTTTCAAGGGGCGAATCCCCCTGGGTTTTCTCTCGGAAGGTAATGTGTTGCTTTGGATACTCTTGGTTAATGAAAACTGTTTATTCGTAAGTTAAGTACGTTATGTTAAATATTACTATGACAATGTGGAAATAACACTGATTTGTTAGAGAAATGATGAGTTTTTGTAAGATATTACTGTGTTAACTGACGATGATGTGTTAGAAACGTGAGCCTAGGTTAAGTTTTTGTTGAATAATGTTAGGTTTGCCCTAGACTTTTGCTAATGTCTACGTTTATTCATAGGTCAAATGATGTTATACTCGAAACGAGTGACACTTTGATGAAGATAGTGTCAATTCATAGTTCAAGATGGTGACATCTTTGATAGATTGGTCACTTTGTTAAGGGATTTTGTTAGATAATACGGCTTTACCTGTTGCTAATATGCTCAAAAAGTGGGAACATATCGAGTATTGTATGACCTGTTAGCTACTTTACCTTGATCAGTAGGGAATTTTTCAGGATGTTAGCTGATTATTCATACGCTAGGTATGTTAGGTTTGCATTTTGTACATTATATTCCTAGTCGCGGTTATGATTTGTTAGCTTTATTGATGCTAAAACTTTGTTGGTTAAGCATATATTCGTAGGTTGGTATATAAAGAACTTATTTTTATGTTATGTTTGTCCAAAATGATACTTGAAATATGACTTGAATCAATAGTTCAATAGATCACAGGTGGGTGGGGCGGGCAGGGGACTGCGGGGATGGGTGGCTTGATTTACTGATTTACTGATTTACTGCTAAAAGGTAGTAAATTATTACGCTTTACTGTGATATTTTACTCAAAGAACTTTTTTTATGTTATGCTAGGATAAAATTGTTGTTTTTGTTATGTTTGGTTAAAACTTTGTTATGTTTGCGATTATTCGTTGGGGATTATGATATTTAGACGAGGTTATGATGAATTTTTTGTTAAATGTTACGAAGTTGATGTAAAACATTTGTTACGTCAGCATTATATTCTTTGTCAGTATGATGATTAGACAGGTTTATGCTAAACTTTTGTGTAATAGGACGATATTTAATGTAAAATTATTAGTCATGTTAGAAAGTATCACTTAGAAAAGTGTGAATAGGATTGCACGTTTTGCGAAGTGTGGAATACTTTACTGTTGTTCTTTGAAATTTAATTAGGCATATTATTCATTTTCTTGTTCGTATATCATATATAGTTTTCAGACTGTTTTTTTTATTATATAATTCAGTTATATTATATTGTTTTATTATTATTAAGAAAACAGACATTTACATTAACATATATATTTATGATATTAGTATATATAAAGAACTTATTTTGTGTATGTTTTGGATAAAACTTTGTTATCATTTGATTTTTCGTTAATTCTTAATATGATAATTGGACAAGGTATGATAAATCATGTTAAAATATTACCGTGTCAATAAAATTAACATTAATATCATTGAAATGGAAAAAGTATGAATAGGTTACGATTTGTATGCAATATTGGATTGCACACAGGTGTTAAGTGTGAGACTTTTATTAATGTTAACCCCTTTATTCGAGGCTTAAGTTGTGTTGGTTTGTCGTTGTATTATTTTCTTAGTTCATATGATGCTATGTTCGCTTTATTAATATGAAAACTTTGTTATGTTAATATATATTCACGATGGTTTATTATATAGACTCTGTTTTGTCTTTCTTTCTAACATTCATAAGTGATATACCATTCTTACAAGTCAGGTTACAATTTTACACAAAGATTTTCTTAGACACAAAAAAGATAAATAAGTGCATAAAGTTATTTATAATGTCTTAATTGTTCTATATTAAATTATGAACTTTGTACCATCATGTTTTGGTTTATATGTGCTCTATCAGCTTCTTTTGGTGTGTTAGATTTATTATTATATTATATTCTTAGTTCTAGTAATCTGTGTTAAACTTCATGTCTTAACATTAACTTTTGTTCATATTATTAGTTAAATATCTCAAATTTTCTTTGTATATATTCATATTGTTGTATTATTGTTTGTTTATTTATTGTTATTATTGTTATTGCTGATATATTTAACATTGTTTAACATAATCTTTGATATATACTATTTTAAAACAGTACTATTAGTTTTCATTTGTGATGTGATATATTTTATTGACTGATTGGTTGGGAAAGAAAATCATATGTTGCTATAAAGTTTATTGCTTACGTTCGCATTAAATTGTGAAGGTTTTATGCGCTATTTTGTAACATCTCCATCTCGTCTTATTGTTTGATATCTTCAGAAACTAATTTATTCTAACGTTGTCGTAAAATTTTATCGTCAGCGGTGGATATTGGTTAATAATATTTATATGAAGTGATGTGATATTAATTGGTTTTATTTAACTGATGGATTCATCAAATTATCTGATATCACGTATGACTGTGGAGGATAATTGTTTTGTTAATCTGATGGATCGACGAGTAAATTCTAGATATATCAGGAATTTGACCGTGTGAAAGTGAAATATGGATGGGTGTATGGTTGGTTTGTGTTGTGTATATTCATTCGCGATGCACATTCTTTGGAATCACATCAGGTTGTGGCATTAAACATACCTTTGTGAGTTTTCTGGGTTCAGACATGTGAAAATATTACAGCGTACTATAAAATAAGTGATTGCATCTTCATTGGCAGATGTTTGTTGCTAGTTTTATACCATAGCATATGAACAAATCATAAATATTACAGAAGGCATAATGGTTTCTGTATAGACTATTTAAAGTGTTTCTTTATAACTGGTTGAGTTTAAAAAACTACTCTATATGCAATTATGGATCATCTGCAAATTGGTTTTGGTGGTAGAAGTATTGCTTGTAATCTTTTGAAAGGGATCTGTGCGAATCTTGCTCTAGAAGATATATCAGACTTACCTGCTGAATCTTCTTATTTGGATAACGGGTGTTCATTATATTTAAATGAATTCTGTTTTTGTATTGTTTGTGTTTATATATTATCTTGCTTCTATTTTAAAATTATCTTATAACGATATAAACTTATTACCCTCGTATATTCGATTTGTATTCTTTGTGATTTGTGATGAAATATTTACCATTAGTGGTTGTGTGTGTGTATGTATGATAGAGATTTTTCTCTCATGTGTAGTAGTGATGTTGTTATTGATGATGTTGTTGTTATATACATTGATTTACTGTTGTTAAGTGTGGATCTTTGTTAATGTTGCAGCAGTTTATTTATTGCTTAGGATGTCAGAGTTTGTCTTTGTACATTATATTCTCTTAGTT
>JABUQX010141825.1:0-17500 GCA_015478945.1 Trachelipus rathkii
TATATATCTATATATATATATATATATATTTATATATATATATATATATATATATATATATATATATATATATATATATTATTATATATATATATATATATATATATATATATATATATATGTATGTGTGTGTGTGTGTGTGTGTGTGTGTCTGTGCTTGTGTGCGGGTGTGTGCACAAACTTTTGATTTTTGAGTCTATAAAGTGAAATGAAATTCTATGATATTATGTCATTTGTCACATGATTTAAATTTTTTTTTTTTTTAAATTGGTGAGTGATGAGGATTGTAAAAGCCATTCGTAATCAGCACATAAAAATAGACTATAATCGCATATTTCATTTATTGAGAAAAACCCTTGTTAATTGATGATTATTAAATATAAGAATTCGTTAAATAGTTAATTATAAATTAAATTTTTTTTTAAATCCTTTTAAATATAGTTTTTTTCCCCCCCTTTTCATAAATTATAATCTCTTTAAAAATACTTCTTTCCATTTCCTGTTAATCTTGTTTCAAGGATTTTCTCTTAGTTTTCATTTTTTATATTGTTTTTGTTTTTATTTTTTTTTCTGTTCTTTTATAATTGCTATTTAAAAAAAAGAAAAAAAGAAAAAATAAAAAAATCTAAAGTGGAAGAACTCGAGGAAACCGCCCGAGCATTTCTCTCCAAGTTTATTAAAGAATCATTTAAAAGAATAGCAAAAAACATGAGATTTAAACAAAAAAATTAGAAAGTGAAAGAAGTTTTGGGTCATGTCAATTTTTTCTTACGTTCTTTGGTGAAGTTTTGTTAATAATGAAAAAGTAAAATTTACCCAAGGAAAGAGAAATAAGTTATTCAATATTTACAGTATTGGTGAAGCTCGATAAATTTTAAATTCTTTTCTTTTTAATTTTTATTTATATTTTAAGTTTTTTTAAACAATTTTATTTAATTATTAACTGTATTGGTGCTAAAAAAATGTTCAAAATTGTTCTTCAGTATTTTATTTATTGTTCTTTATGTTTCTTATGGTATTTAATTACATTACATTAAAACAAAGAGGAATTACAGTAAATATTTGACAACCAGTGTGTGTTAAATTCGGTAACTACTTGCGGGAGGTAACATAAATCATTATTTTTAATTTGAAATTTGATTACCTTAGATTATGTTACGTTATGTAACGTAATGATTAAGTCAGGTTAGGTTAGGTTATATTAGGTTAGGTTAGGTTAGGTTACGTTATGTAACGTAATGATTAAGTCAGGTTAGGTTAGGTTATATTAGGTTAGGTTAGGTTATATTAGGTTAGGTTATATTAGGTTATATTAGGTTATATTAGGTTAGGTTATATTAGGTTATATTAGGTTATATTAGGTTATATTAGGTTATATTAGGTTATATTAGGTTATATTAGGTTATATTAGGTTAGGTTATATTAGGTTATATCAGTTAGGTTAGGTTATATTAGGGTTAGGGGTTAGGTTAGGTTAGGTTAGGTTAGGTTAGGTTAGTTTAAGTTACGTTAAGTTAGGTTAGGTTAAGTTAAATTAGGTTGGATAAGGTTACATAGGTTAGATTATGGGGTAGATTAGATTATATTGCATTAGATTAAGAAAGTTCAATTTTTGTTAAAAATAAAATTTAATTTATTTCACAGGTTTGTGCTAATTTATCCAATATGCATTGGTGAACAAAACATGACGGTGGAAAGTGCGTGGAGTGTTTTTAAATATAAAACTAAAATACAAAAAGGAATGAACATAAAGATGATTGATTCATATACTTGCGAGTATGCGTGGAGTAAAAGAAATGAAGGAAAAAATCTATTTGAAATAATGATAAAGGATATTGCAGAATTTTAGACATACATACAACGTATATATATATATATACGAGTTAGGCAGCAGCATATATATATACATATATATATAATATATATATATATATATATATATATATATATGTTGGTTATATATATATATATATATATATATATATATATATATATATATATATATATATATATATATATATATATATATATATATATATATATTATAAAAAAGGAATTTGTAATGTTGACATT
Source organism: Trachelipus rathkii (assembly GCA_015478945.1). Classification (NCBI taxonomy): domain Eukaryota; kingdom Metazoa; phylum Arthropoda; class Malacostraca; order Isopoda; family Trachelipodidae; genus Trachelipus; species Trachelipus rathkii. Next base: position 2,074 of record JABUQX010141825.1, read on the forward strand.
ATTAAACTTCAACTTCCATTAAATATATTACCATTAATTTAAGTAATTTTTTTTACCAAACATTTTAAAAATTTAAACGAAGTTGTAAAAATTTAACCTAAAATTTTATGAGTTAGAGAAAAACGTGATTTATTGACATGAGCCGAAGTTTTTTAATATCCTTCGTTTCACTTTCTTTTAACTAAAAACTTCTTACATTCAATTTTTTATTTTCTATTTCATTTCTATTTCATTTTCTATACTTTACTCTCGCAGTTCGAGTTGAAACATTTCAACTTTTCATTTATTTTGAAACATTTTTTTTTTTTCTTTCTCTCAAATCGGTAAATATTATCGAAGAAGAAAGTTCCATTCAGAGTTAAATCACTTTAGTCCTGTTAAAAGACTTCTTTTTTTCTTTTTTGACGCTACATCTCATTAGGCGTACATAAAATTCACTTTATTTGTTTATTTGCTTACGTCTATATGTGAGTGTTTATATGTATGAGGACTCTGGAGAAGAGAGAGAGAGAGAGAGAGAGAGAGAGAGAGAGAGAGAGAGAGAGAGAGAGAGAGAGAGAGAGAGAGAGAGAGAGAGAGAGAGAGAGAGAGAGAGAGAGAGAGAGAGAGAGAGAGAGAGAGAGAGAGAGAGAGAGAGAGTATAAACGAAATTTTCACTTGCTATTTATCGGGCACCAAATCCAGAACGACTTAAGGTCTAAAGGTTCATTTATGTCAATGACATATTCAAATGCGTTTCTTTATCGTCGATTGGGTTGCATTTATTCCGACGATATAAGAGGTTCCGGTTTCGAAAGAAGCACTAAAGTTGGAATAAAAATATCATTACATGGAAGGGATAAGATCAGAAGGAACTGTTCTAAAGTGCTTTGGGTAGGTTTCTTGGAGTGAATATTTATGGCTTTATATTAAATTAATATTTAAGATCTTAATATAAATTTTACTGATTGAAAAAATAACCATAAACAGATTTAGAATTTTAATTTTATTTTCCAATATAAAGAACAATATTTTGAATATTATATTAAAAGAGGTAAATTTCATTTAAAAATGTTCTTAAAATTTATTTACTATTGAAATTTAAAATGTTCACTAATATCTGTGGAAATATAAATTTATTATTATCAATGTAAGAGTAAGGGTGCATAAAGGACACTATATTATATGTTCATATAAACAAGAAACAAGGAAATATTACAAAATCAAATTGTCATTGAAAATTTTAAATATGTACAAGCATTCAATATTTTGAATGGTGATAATCACAGAAACCCCACAACGCACGCACACTCAAACACCGACACACACACACACACACACACACACACACACACACACACACACACACACACACACACACACACACACACACACACACATATATATATATATATATATATATATATATATATATATATATATATATATATATATATATATATATATATATATATATATATATATATATCTATATGATGACGCCATTTATCACTCCAGAATATTCAATCAATATTTTCATTTTGAATGTTTAATTATTTGTAACCCTTAATGGAATACACTATAAACAATTCTCCCTCAAAGTGACGCTTTATTTTGTCATTCCATTCCCTTTTATATACTATGTCCTTAATAGGGTCCTTTTATTAACTCCAGGACTTCCAATTGGGCTTGGCCCTTCAGATATTACCAGATAAAAATCTTGTTAAGCTCTCATCCTTGATGAATATAGCAGTATATATATATATATATATATATATATATATATATATATATATATATATATATATATATATATATATTATATATATATATATAGCATAGCAGTATATATATATAGTTATATTTATATATATATATATTATATATATATATATATATATTATATATATATATATATATATAGTTAGTTGATATATATATATAGAAATATATATATATATTTATATATATATATATATATATATATATATATATATATTATATATATATATATATATATATTATATATGTTATATAAATAAATATATGGACATTTATAAGTGGCTGACTCCGTTAAGGTTAGGTTAGGCTAATTTAGGCTGTTTGGTTGTGCTGCAAAGTTAGGTTAGGTTACTAGGTTAGTTACCCAAAAAATTTAATGTATTTACCCTAAAAATTATTGAAATAACGATACATTTTTTAATTTTCGCTCCTGGAGTCAACCACTTATAAATAGCCCATATATATGTTATATGTTATATATATATATATATATTATTAGCAGTATATATATATATATATATATATATATATATATTATTATTGCTATATATATATATATTATATATATATATATATATATTATTATTATTATATTATTAGATTATATATATATATATATATATATATATATATTATTTATTATTGTTATATATATATATATATATATATATATATATATTATTGCTATTATATACATATATTATATATTATGCTATATATATACATATATATATTATTATTAAGTTATACATATATATGTCATGCATAATATTGTTGGTTATGCTGAGCATATATTATTATTGATATATTATTATTACATATTATTATTATTATTATTATTATTATGTTATTGTTATTATACATATATGCTATTATTATTATTATTATTATTATTACATATTACTTATTATATCTATATTATATATATTATTATTATTATTATTATTATATATATATTATTATTATTATTATACATATTATATTATTACATATATATTATATACATATAGTTAGCTATATATATATATATACATTATATTTAATATTATTGTTATTACATATATATTACATATTATTATTATATATATATATATATTACATATATTATTATATATATATATATATATTATACATATATATTATTATATATTATTATTACTATTATTTCATATATATATTATATATTATTGATATACATAAGGTTAGTTGGTTATTATTATTATATACATATATATATATTATTATTATTATTAGTTATATATTATATATTATATTATTATTATTATATATATGTAATTACATATATTATTTATATATATGTTGAGTTATATATATATATATATATATACATATTATTACATATTATTACATATTATTATGTTACATTATAATGATGATTATTATTATTATTATTATTAATACATACATATATATTATTATTAAGTTATAGAAAGACATATATATATTTATATAAAGATATATATATATACATATTATTATTATTATTACATATTAAGCTATATATATATATTATATATATTATATTATATATATACATATTATTATTATATATATATTGTATTATTATAATATTACTGCATAATTATCTATATTATTATATATACACATATATATATATATATATTATTATATATATTACATATATTATTATTATTATTATATATTATATATATATATATATATATATTATTATATGTTTTTATTACTATTATTATTATTATTATTATTATTATTATATATATAAATATATATATATATATATATATATATATATATATATATATGTTATTATATTATATATTGTTATTATTGGTAAATATTATATTATTACTATATGTTGTTATTATATATATATATATTATATATACATATATACATACATATTAACATAATATATTTACGTATATTATAGTTAAATATATATATATTATTATATTATATATATATATATTATATTTATATATTATATATATATATGTTATATATATATATATATATACATACATATTATTATTGTTATATATTTACTCTGCTATTATTACTATATATTATTGCTATATATTATTGTTGTCAATACTATTATTGTTGTTGTTACTATTATTATAATAATAATAATATAATGGTAATGGTTATATCATCTCCTCAGTTATTATTATTATTATTGTATCAATATATAAATACACACATATACATATATATATTATTAATATTATTATTACATTATTGGTTATTTATTGAGCTATATATATTATACATATTGGGTTAATATTGGTTATTATTATACATAGCTATATACATATATTACATATTATTACAATACATATACATTACATATAGATATTATGCCATACTAAGGTTATATTACATACATACATACATATGTTGGCAGCAGCTGCAGCTGAGCAGCTAATACATATATATATGTTGTTACATACATATTGGTTACATGTTATTACATATATATTAAACATATAAGAAAGATATATATTATTATTGGTTATTATTACATATTATATACATATATATATATATATTATTATTATATATATATACATATTATATATATTATTATTATAAGATTTATATTATATATATATATATATTACATATATATTATTATATATTATTATTATTATTATTATTATTACATATATATTACATTAAAGATATTACATATTATACATAATATATTATTGGTTATTACTATTATTATTATTGGTTATTATTATTATTGCTATTACATATTATATACATATATATATATATACATATATATTTAAACATATATATATATATATTATTATATAATATTGTTATATACATATACTTATTATTGGTTGGTTATATATTATTATTACATATATTATTATATTATTATTACATATATACATATTATATTATATATTATTATTATATTAATATATATTATTATTATTACTTCATATATATTATATATTATTATTAATATTATTATTGTTATATATATATATATATATATTATTATTATTATTATTATTATATTATTATATATATATTATATATATATTTTTATATTTATTATTATATATATATTATTATACATATATATATATTATTTTATATTATATTATTATATGATATTATTATATTAATATATATATTATTATATATATATATATTATTATATACATATTATATATATATTATTACATATATACATATTACATATTATTATATGCCATTATGTAGATTACTCTATGTAGTTTGCCGATGTGAGATCGTACACGGCACACTATTGGCTATATATATATATATATATATATATATATATATATATATATATATATATATATAATATATATATATAATACTTTTAATATATCTGTGGTTTAAAAAATACCTTAGGGAGGTAAATGGCTATGCCTACAATGCATTTATATTTATTAACTTTGTTTCATACATTTTAGATTTATTAAACTTATTATGTAATTTAGTTCTACAAAACAGTTCCTCTCAATATCTTATAAATTCCTCAGTCCCAAATTGTGTTCTCTCTTTAACTCTTTATAAATTGGAAGCCATTACAGAATTAATTATAAAATTAATTTATTTTTTTTTAATTCTTTTTTGATATCAAGAATTGCTTTTTCTATGAATTAAAATCACTTTAAAATATTCTTTCTTATTTTCTGTTAATCTTGGATTAATTAAGAATTTTTTTTTAGTTTTCCTTTTTTATATTTTCTTTTTTTAGTCCTTTTCATACTGATATTTAATAGGAAAAAAGAAATAAAAATTAAAAAATTCTAAAGTGTAAGAACTCGAGGAAATCATTCGAGCCTTTCTCTCCAAATTTATTAAAGAATCATTTAAAAGAAAAGGAAAAAAACACTGAAAAAGCAAATATATAAGAAAGTGAAAGAAGTTTTTATCCTTCGTTTCACTTTCCTTTCACTAAAGTTCTTTCGCTCAACTTTTCATTTTGTATATTTTACTTCGTAGTTCGAGTTGAAATGTTTCAACTTATCATTGAATCGTTTTAAAACGTTTATTTTTAAACATTTTCCTTTCAAATCTGTAAATATTATCGAAGAAGAAAGTTACATTCAGAGTTAAATCACTTTAGTCCTGTTAAATGAATGTATTTTTTTCCTTCTCTGGCACTACTGTTCATTAGGTGTTCATAAATTCCCTTTATATGCTTACGTCTACATGCTAGTGTGTATATGTATGAGGACTCAGAATCAGGAGAGAGAGAGAGAGAGAGAGAGAGAGAGAGAGAGAGAGAGAGAGAGAGAGAGAGAGAGAGAGAGAGAGAGAGAGAGAGAGAGAGAGAGAGAGAGAGAGAGAGAGAGAGAGAATATTAAGAAAATTTACACTTGAACTTATTGGAAAGCAATTCCAACTATCTTTAAGTCTGCATTAAGTTCATTTATGTCAACGACATATTCAAATGCTTTTCTTTATAGCCGATTTGGTTGCATTTCTACCTACGATATAAAGAGCTTCCTGCTTTGATAGAGGCACTAAAGTACAAAATATAGGTCTCAATATATGGAAGGGATAAAATCAGAAGGAAATGTGCTAAAGTGCTTTGGGTAAGTTTCCCGGAGTTAATATTTATGTCTTTATATAAAATTTATATTTAAGATATTAATATAGATTTTATTGATCGAAGAAAAACTTTGAACAGATTTTGAATTTTGAATTTATTTCACGCTTAAAAATTAATAACTTTTTATTTATTTGGTGTAATACGAATTATAAAGTGTCTAAATAAATTATTCTAAATTTACCATCTTCATTTGTGTCGCCTCCAGGGGTTAAATAATATCATTAATTATAGGTACGTGCTGAAACTATCTCATAGGTTAATGTTAACAAGAACCAAGGAAATATATCGAGCACAAATAGTCATTGAATTAAAGAATTTCTAACGTAAGATATATATTCATATATATTATATATATATATATATATTATTATTATTATTATGTTATTATTATATATATATACATATTATTATTATTATTATATATAGTTATATAGTTATATATAGTTATATTATATATATATATTATACATTATTATAATATATATATATATATATATGATTAAGGTTATTGGTTAAATACATATTATTAAAGAAGAACAGCCTGAACTATTTGAGGTGAGAGACATAAATATATTGTATTATATATATATATATACATATATATATATATATATATAAATTTAAAGTATTAGGAAAAAACACATTTGTATGTAAAAAAACATTTATATATATAAATATATATATATATATATACAATATATATATTATTATTAATATATATATATGTATATTATATTATTATTATTATTATTATTAATATTATTATTATTAACATTATTCTATATATATATATTATTATTATTATTATTAGTTATTACCGTATGTTATTATTATTATTATATATATATATATATATATATATTATTATATATATGATATTGCTATTATATATATTATATTTCCATATATTATTATTATATATATTATATTAATAGACAAGCATATATTATAAGCATTATTATTATGATTTTTTTTTAATCATTTTTTTTATATTATACATGCGCGTGACAGTTACATATATATATATGTATTATTATTATTATAATATTAGATATAGTTAGAGTTGCTGGTTATTACAGAGTATTGGTTATTGAGCTATTATTATATATATATATATATATATATATATATATATATACTATTTTCTAGAAAGCTGTTATCACTTTTTTATATATTATGAATGATTGAAACCCTTCGTTGCTTTTAGGAATCTATTTATTTATATTTAAAACACTTAAAACATATTTTTAAAACTTATATACAAGCTAGCTTTCGTCATTATTACATGACCTTCTTCGAGCTTTAACAAATTAACAAGGCGAAAACTTTTTTCCTTGCTGTGTTTCTATTTAGTGATGAGGAAGTTGGTTGTCCAAAATGCTTTTGTAGAAGGGTGAATTCTTCATGATATTATTTTGTATAAATTCAATTCTTTGATCTACAGGGTCAAGGTTTGGGAGATTGCATATACAAAATGCTTCTGCAGATTTTCTGATTTTTGTGTTTGTAATATTACGAATGATGGACATGTTATTGATGTTGATATGGTGGTTGTTATTGAGTCTATGGTGTGTTAAGGCCGAATTTTCATTATGTGTGTTTAGAGATTTTGTATACTGGTATTTTTCTGCGTTTGAAATCTTATGGTTTCACCGCGTAATATTGATTGTTGCAATTATTACAGGGGATCTTGTATATACATGGAGGGTCATTTATTTTTGATTTCGGGGTTTTAGTACTGTTTTTATATTAATATTATTTGAGGGAACTAGTTGTAAGTGAGGTGGAAGTCATTTTTGTATGTGATAGTGGTTATGTTTATGATGGGTATATAAGATATGAGCAGCATATATATATATATATATATATATATATGTTATATGTTATATATATATATATATATATTATATATATATATATATTAGAGGTGTGCAGCGGATAACCGCATCCGCATCATTTTTCAATATCCGCTATCCGCAACCGCATCCGCATTAATTTTTTGCGGATAGCGGATAGTATTCATCTGTGAATTATGAGAAACGTGTAAAAGTAAATTCACCTTATATATATATAGAGAGTGAAGAGCAGCAGTAGATATAGCATATATATATATATATATATATATATATATATATATTATTATATATATATATATTATATAAATATATATATATTATTATATATTATTATTGTTGGTTATACCGTATATATATATATATATATTATTATATTATTATATATATATATATATAGCAGCAAATATATATATATTATTAAGTTATATATATATATATATATATATTATTAGTTATTATTATTATTATATATATTATATATATTATATATATATATATTATTATATATATTATATATATATATATATATATAGCATATATATATATATATATATATATATATATATATATATATATATAAACATATATATATGGTAAAGCTAAGGATCCTTTCAAGGATGACAGAAGCACTCATGCTGAAGATAGATAATAGATTTCCAAACTCTGCATAACGATGACGCGCATGTACAACAGCAACTTTTCTCTGAATCATAGATACAAAACACAATTTCTTGAACCACGTGTTTTTTCAGAGGGTTAAAATTTATTTAGGATGTCTATGTGATGAAAATGCTGTTAAAGGCAGAAATATCACCAGCCAATAAAAAGCAAAGGTCACAGAAACAGACACCATCGATATCATTGTTGAATCCATGAACGTTCTTTTGGCTTCTAGCAGCGATGAAGTTTGTTCAGAGGTGTCAAAAGACACCTATCATTGATGGAAGAATATCAAAAGAGAAAAAGCTTGAATCAGATAAAAACTGTCCACTGGTCTTGTTGAATGATAATTGTAAAATTTTCCACATCTTGCAGAGTCGTCGGGGAATTCTTAGCATGCCCTTCAACTAGTGTAGCTAGTGAGCGTTTTTCAGTGGTGCAGATCTTATTTACGACGAAAAGATAAGCAAACTCTCCCTGAAAGGGCTTCAGAAGCTTTTGTTTTTGAAGCATAATATGAGAATTATTAATTTCAAGGCATTAATATATAACCTTTTCCAAATTGGTGGGGAGGCTGGGGAAAGAGGTTGGTAGGGTGCAAAAGAGTTGGGTCCAAGCGTCCTGCACTCTGGTAACACAGGTATATATATATATATGATATATATATATATAGTATATATATATATATATATATATATATATATAGAGTTATATATGTTATATATATATATATATATATATGAAGTTCCTGTGGCTAAAACTCTAAAAACTTAACTCTGCTATCCGCATCCGCAATCCACGGATAGTGATTTTTACTATCCGTATCCGCATCCGCGGATAGTGAAAATCACTATCCAATTGACACACCCTAATATATATATATATATATTATATTATTATTATTATATATATATATGTTATTATTATTATTATTATACATATATATATTATTATATACATAATATATATATATATAATACATATATTATTATTATTATATATAGCTATATATATATTATTGGTTATATTGTTACATATATATATATATATTATGTTATTATTGCTATTATATATATATTATTATTATTAATATATATATATATATTATTATTGCTATTATTATATTATTGTTGTTGGTTATTATATATTATATATATATATATATATTATTATTATTGTTACATATATATATATATATATTATATATATATACATTACATATATTATTGTTGTTGTTATTATAACATATATTATTAGTATATTATTACATATACATACATATATATTATTATATATATATTATTATAAATAAAAAAGCATATATTATATATATATTATTTCATATATATATATATACATATATATTATTATTATATATTATTATTATATTATATATATATATATATATATATTATTATTATTATATATTTTAACATTGTGAAAAAATCTATATTAGTATCACATATATATTAGGTTTTATTGCACAGAGGAACCTATTTGGGGATTCATCTATATATATATATATATTATATATATATTATATATATATTATATATATTACATATATATATATACATATATATATATATATATATATATATATATATATATATATATATATATATATATATATATATATATATATATATATCATCATCATCATCATCATCATCATCATCATCATCATCATCAACCACCTTTCTTCTCCAAGACTGGGGGTAAGGTGCGTAACATGCATCGAAAACAGAAAAGTAGTAGAAGAATATGACACAAATCGAAAAGAAAGCCCAGCCTTTGTACCATTAATTAGTAGAGAATTCGCTCGGTACCTCACCCTAGAGCTTCACGGGACCGCGAACCCTCACTATGGCATCTCGTCAATAATGGATAAGTATTATTCAGAGATACAACCCTTGGCTCAGGTGGGCCACAACCATATCCCCCTCACAAAACCCCGCCATTCACCCTTATTATGCACCTTTCTTCTAGCCTCTGCCAAACTCACATTTCTCTCCTCCAGGCATTTCTTTACTAGTTCAATCCACTTTCTTCGGTCTCCGGTCGATTACCAACACTACAAATATATACATATGCTTAAACTTCAAATCTGACTATCATCCATCCTTTCCATATTACTAAACCATTTCAACGTACTTTCATTTATTCCTCATTTGTCCTTTTTTTCACCACACAACTCTCTAATACGTTCATTCCCTCATTTTATCAATTTCACACCTAACACGCCCCTAAGATTGTCCATCTGAACACATTAAACTTAGATCTATACCTCTTATTCCACCATAGTCTCACTACTATACATTAACACAGGAAACAACATACCCTTATGTAAGACCCTAGCGTCCTCAAGACTTAGTCCCTTTACATCCACCAACGATTTAATTGCACCATCCACCCTCCTGCCATTCACATTTTTCCTACTACACTCTGCATCAAACGTTCCCTTCCCTTTATCTAACATATATTCTAAATTTAACTTAGACACTTGTTCCAGCTGCCACCATCTAACATAACTTCACACCGAGGACTGTCCTCACTCCCAAATCCATAATCTTACACTTATCTACGTTTACTTTCAAACCCCTCCTTTTACATACTCTGCCAAATCTCTCTACCAATCCTCTCTCTTAAAATTCACCTCACAAAACCAAATCATTCGCATATAATAAGTAGGCACCCTCCAACTCTTTCATTCTACATCATCCCTAACACCATATCCTGCCAACCCCCACCTTTAATTCTTCCATAACCCCATCCATATACAAATTGAATAACCAAGGAGACATAACACATTCCTGCTTTCTTACTCCGCTATTAATATTAACCCAATCACATTTGACACTATTTATTCTTACACAAGCTTCACTATCGTCATACATTCTGTTGATTCCATCAGAAGCCTACCACCAACACCTTATATCACTAACACCTACCATAGATCTTCCTATTAATCCTTATCATACGCCTGTTGCAAATCCATGAAACTAAACCTAAAAACAATTTATTCTTCTTTTCTCTCTTCATATATATATATATATATATATATATATATATATATGTTAAGTTGCTATAAATATAAATGTATATATTTATTTATATATATATATATATATATATAAATATATAGATGTTACATATATATATATATATATATATATATATATATATATATATATATATATATATATATATATATATATATATATATATATATATATATATTTATATATATAGAGAGAGAGAGAGTAGAGATGGAGAGAGAGAGAGAGAAAGAAAATAAGAATAGTTACGGAAGATAAAAAAAAACTTACCTCCTCTGGGGTTGAACCACCGCATGTTGCGGCTGAGAACGACATACCCGACGCTTTGCGTGCCGATTTAACCCAGCAGTTTTAAGAACACCTTTGGGTTAACGATGGTCCCGTCAAGGCGATCAACAGGTTTTCACCTGGTCCTTCCCTCGTTCACAAGATCGAGAGAAGGACAGGGTGAAAACTTGTTGATATCGCCTTGACGGGAGCTCGTTCGCTTAAAAGTTGTTCTTGAATCTAACTTTTTGGTTAGAGGATGGCTCAACGGTAAAGCGTCGAGTATGTCGTTCTCAGTCGCAACATGCGGTGGTTCGACCCCAGAGGAGGCAAGTTTTCTTTATCTTCCCGTAACTGTTCTTTATTTTCTACTTATTGATTGCGGTTCCATCAGCCTAAATTTCATTCCCCCTATCTCGAAAAAAAAGCTATCATCATACCCAAACTAAAACCAGGAAAAGACACCTCTGACCCTTCATCATATCGCCCCATCTCTCTACTATCAACACTATTCAAACTACTAGAAAAAACCATGCTAAACAAAATAACTTCAAGCATAATTAAGAACAAATTCCAGCACGGTTTCAAACAAAACCATTCAACTACAACCGAACTGATAAACATCATTCAACCAACAATCAACGGCCTAAACTCAAAACCCACAAACAAAACAAGAACATACGCCCCATAATCTCCAACATAAACATTCGAGCGTACCTAAACATAACGTGGTCCACAAAACAACCCAGTCTAACATCCACACCGTCCTAAAGAAATGGATTTCCAACTTCCTATCAGTACGAACGGTACAAATACAAATAAACAATACAAAATCCAGAACAGTAAACATCAATAACTGAGTAAGTACCCCAAGGCGCAATACAGTCCCCCACACTATTCAACCTATTCACGGCCGATCTCTCACAACCACAAGCAGATCACACAATCATAACAACCTTCGCAGATGACATCACCCTAGCCACTACACACCAGAACCTAAATATGGCCACAAACCTGACCCAACAATACATCAACAAACTGCAAACATGGTTAAAAGAAAATAGAATGTTCGCTTTACCAAGCAAATCATTAATTATAGAGAGAGAGAGAGAGAGAGAGAGAGAGAGAGAGAGAGAGAGAGAGAGAGAGAGAGAGAGAGAGAGAGAGTATGCCGTAGTTAATGTTAAATATGTAACTCCATCATTACAGCGATTATATCGAGTGAGTGTTAAATAATAGTAATGATCAGAGTACGTTAAAAGACGATTTTAATATCGATTTGGGGGTAAAAGGCCACGATTAATCGATTGGAATCATTAGAAATGATCTGTGTATCATTTGAAACTTTCTAGGAATCAAAAAATCCTTTTTTGGGGCTGGTTAAGACTCAAAGTTCAGGTTGATAAACTCAGCAAACCTTAAAATCAGTCTCGCCGACCTTAGAAACCCATCCTTGTCACATTAATCCTGAAAAACCGAATGTTGCAAATTGTTGTAAATGTTGCTTTGCAACGCCGCTTGCAACATTTTGGCTGCCTAAATCACCATTCTTGCATATATATATATATATATATATATAGATATAGTATAAGAATAGATAGATATATACATATATATAAGATATTGTTATATATATATATATATATATATATATATATATATATATATATATATAATATCTATGTTAATATATATATATATATATATATATAGCAGTATAAAAATTGGCAGCAGCAATTATATATATATATATATATATATATATATATATATATATATATATATATATATATATATATATATATATATATATATATATATATATATATATATATATATGGTGGGAGAGAGAGAGAGAGTGAGGTCATTAAGAAAGAATATATCTTTATAATATTAAATATTTTTGAAAACAAAGAACCGTTTCTCCACCCTCCATGTGAAAAAAGCAAAGATCAAAAGATTTTATTTTGTTTAACCAATTATAATTTCAATAATTTCTTTTTTTCTTAATTAAATTTCAGATTCTCAATTTTACATTGGCTATTAAAAATCGGAAACCTATACAAAATTAATTATTAACTAAATTTCATTTTAATTTTTTTTAAATTAAATGTTTTTTTTTTCATTAAACATATATTTTTTTTATTTATTTATTTATTTAATAATATTTCTTTGCATTTCCTGTTTATTTTCTTAGATATATTTTTTTTCATTTTCTTATTTTTTTAAAAGTTTACTAAACGAACCTTTAAAAGAAAGAGGGAAAAAGAAAAAAAAACGAAATAAAAAACGAAAGATAAAAGAAAATGAAAGAAGTTTTTTAATATCATTCATTTCTTTACTTTCCTTTCACTCAACTTTTCGTTTTCTCTATTCTCCAATATAATTTTGTCGTTCGAGTTGAAACGTTTCAACTTTCAATAATAGTTTTAAAACCTTTATTTAGAAGCATTTTATTTTTCCTTTTCAAATCGGTAAATATTATCGAAGCAGAAAGTTTCATTCAGAGCTCAATCGCTTTAGTCGTGAGGAAGTAGTGTATTTATTACTTCTTTGACCTTACTTCTCCTTTGATGTGATAATAATCCCCTTTATTTGCTTCCGTCTGTATGTGACTGTGTATATGTTTGAATACTCCAGAGAGAGAGAGAGAGAGAGAGAGAGAGAGAGAGAGAGAGAGAGAGAGAGAGAGAGAGAGAGAGAGAGAGAGAGAGAGAGAGAGAGAGAGAGAGAGAGAGAGAGAGAGAGAGAGAGAGAGAGAGAGAGAGAGAGAGAGAGAGAGAGAGAGAGAGAGAGAGAGAGAGAGAATTTTAACTTCTTAATTCTTGGGAACCAATACCAGAACGATTTAAAGTTTAAACGTTCATTTACGCCAACGACATATTCAAATGCGTTTCTTTATCGCCGATTGGACTGAATTTCTGCCGACAATATGAAAAACCTTTTTGCCTCGATAGATGCACTAAATAACTAATAAAGATATCATGATATAGAAGGAATAAAATCAGAAGGGATTGTGCTAACGTACTTTCTGTAAGTTTTTCTAAGTAAATATTTATGACTTTATATAAATTAATATTTATGATATTAATAAAATTATAATTGATTAAAAGAAAATTTAGAAAAGATTTTGAACTTCATATTTCTTTATATAATTAACTTTTCAAGTACTTTATTATCAGAGGTAAATTTTAGATAATAAAGAACAT
>JABUQX010141825.1:22500-25000 GCA_015478945.1 Trachelipus rathkii
CCAACCCCAAACAGATCACACAGTCATAACATCCTACGCAGATAACATTACCATAGCCACTACACACCAGATCCTGAACACGGCCATAGCGTGACACAACAATACGTCAACCAACTTCAAACATGGCTAAAGAAAACAGAATGTCCACCTCACCAAACAAATCTTTAATTATATTAATAACCGCCGCCGACCGCTAACCGCCAGCTTGGTGCCACACACCCACTAGTCTACCTAAACAATATTGCTATACTCTTTAGCAGACTCCCAAAATCCTCGGAGTAACACTTGACTCGCATCTTACCTTCACAAAACACATAGACAACATAATTTCATCTGCTAACAAGAAACTGAACACATTAAGAACCATCGCTGGCAAAGACCTCACAAACAATAAGCAACATCTACCACCATATATATACAAACAATACATTCGCCTGATTCTAAGCTATGGTTCTTCAACCTGGCATCCACTACTGACTAAAATCAAGATAAAGAAATTCCAAACGACACAAAACAAAACCCTCTAAGAATTATATATATATTAATATATATATATATATATATATATATATATATATATATATATATATATATATATATATATATATATATATATATATATTACATATATTATTATTATTATGCTATGCACTTTTTATTACATATATTATTATTAGTTATTATTACATACATATCGTATATATATATATGGTTGTATATTATAATATTTCCTACAGCATATAGTGTTCTTTGGCAAAATAAACATATTATTAATGCCAGCTATTATTATTATTACGTTGGTTATTATTACATATTACATATTATGTGCGTATTACATTATTGTTGGTTATTATTACATATTATTATTATTATTACATATTATTATTATTATATTATTACATATATGTTATTAGAGTATTATTATTGCTATACATGAGCATATATTTCATATTATATTATTATTATTATTACATATTATTATTATTATTACATATTATAAATACATTGTTATTATACATTACTGCTGTTACATAGTTATACTAAAATACATATATTGTTATTATTGCTATTGTATTATTGCTATATTATTATTATTATTATTATTGTTATTATTATATATTATTACATATATATACATATATTATTACTACAATGTTGTACGCAATACAGCATACTCATTATTGGCTATTGGATAGTTGGTTACTGGTTGCTGTTGTTATTGGCGCTATTATTACATATTACATGTTATTGTTGGTTACAGCATATATATTACTGGTTATTATGTTGGTTATTATTACATATTGCCATATTATTATTATTGTTGTTACAACAGGCTATAGCTACAAAGAGCGAGCTGGCTGGTGTTGATATTATTATTGTTACTGGCTGGTTGGTTGGTTGTTGTTGGCATATACATATTATTATTATTATTATATGATGATATATTGTTATTATTATTAAGCATACATATTATTACATATATGATATATTTATATTATATATATTTCATATTATTATATTATTATTATTATTATTATTACATATATTATTATTACATATATTATATATATATATATATATAGCATATACATATTATATATAAACATATATATATATGGAGTTGTTACATAGCATTATTATTGTTAAAGAAGATATTACATATATATATTACTATTATATTATATATATATATATATTATTATTATATATATATATATAGTCACATTACATATATATATATATTATATATTATTATTACATATATATTATTATTATTATATTACATATTATATATTATTATTATTACATATATTACATATTACATACAACATAAATAATAATAATAATAATAATACACCACACACACACACACACACACATGTAATAATAATAATAATAATAATAATAATAATAATAATAATAATAATAATAATAATAATAATAATAATAATAATAATAATAATAATAATAATAATAATAATAATAATAATACACAATAATAATAATAATAATAATGATAATAATAACACATAATAATAATAATAATAATAATCATAATAATAATAAAAATAATAATAATAATAATAATAATAATAATGATAATATTAATAATAATAATAATAATAATAATAATAATACATGACACACACACAATAATAATAATAATAATAATAATAATAATAATAATAATAATAATACCCAAATCAAAGAAAACATGAGGTCAAGTTTTTTAATTACTTTATGATGTCGATTGCATCCTTTGACGAGTTACTGAAAATACTTCAGGATGACCTAGCACCTAGTCAGAACTATGTGATGGATATCATTTCGCCAGAAGAAAAACTCGTAATCACACTAAGGTAAGTTTATTTATTACTCCAAATTACATGTAGAGTATAAAAAATTATACTATAGAAATTGTACAGCGCGCGCTATACCGACAACATGTGTACAGTCCAATTCCAAATAAAAGAACTCGAGGCGCGCTGCTAGCGCTCGC
>JABUQX010141825.1:32500-37500 GCA_015478945.1 Trachelipus rathkii
AGAGAGAGGTGAGGGGGGACGGAGCTCGAATGAGCGAATCACCCTATCTCTCGAACGCAGAAATCAAACCAAAAAAGGTTTGAGAGCTACTAAGACCCAAGCTCAACTTCCACCAGGTGAGTCGTCAGACGAGTGTTCGACAAGTCCCGACTCACCAGAACATCAATCAAACAGAAAAAAGTATGACCCCTACAATCGTAGAGGTGCGTTAAGAATGTCATATACGGTGGAAGAAAAGTTAGAAATATTTTGGTGTGTCACTTACAGCAGACACAGTATTTTCCCCAAAAAAGACACAAGTAAAAGAGCAAGAGCTATGTTAAAACAAAGAAACATCATAGACAAAGACAAATTGGAAAAAATACCAGATGCGAGGTTCTTAAGTATAGCCACCAATGTAAGAAACGGTAAAACGGTTATAACAGAAGAGCGAAGAGCACAAGTTGAGGAAGAAGTGGAAGAGTACATTAGACTAATAAACCCGACAGATGATCACATAAACCCATCTGATGGAAAATGGATCTGGACCTCGGAAAGAAATAAATATCTAATGGAGTGTTACTATATAGAAGAGCTTATCCCAGAAAAGAAAGAAAAAACGGAATTCTGGAAATATATAGTTGAAGAGAAAGTAATAAGTGCCAACGATTATATGGAATATAGATTCAAACAAAAATACAATCAGATAGACAGGAAAAAAATAGTTAATCAAAAACAGGCCATCTTAAACTATAATAAAGAAAGAAATGAGGAAGGAAACAAGAAGAAGAAAGCCACACTCCCAACAAGTGAAGATCTAAAAAATATAAAAGAACAAGCAAGAGAAATAATGGAAAAAGATCTCCAATTAACACCAGAAACTATTCAGAAAATACAAGAGAATAGGGGAGCATTGTATCAAGGAAATAGGAAAATAAAAGAAAGGAAAAAAACAAGGGCAAACAAAAGCCTGGAAGGTGAAAAAGAGAGTAACGAAATAGAGGAAATATATGGTACGCATAACACCCTGCCCCTTCAGAGACATTGAAGACAACAAAGAGGAGACAGAAACAGTGGATGTAGTTGAATTATGGATAGCCGAAAAACCAGATAATGAACTCATGGAATCAGAAAATGAGAATGAAGCAAGCGAAAGTGATGAAGGAACAGAGGAACCTATGAATATTGAACAAAATAACAATGAGGAAAATATACGAAATGAGGGAGAGAATGAAGAGACCCAATATACAAGAGAACAACTTGATGGTATGCTACAGAAAATAGCCCATTACAGAGAAATAGATCTGTTAGAAGGAATCGATAAAAGACTCCGAATGAATAAAATAAATGATTACTTTGGGATGAACAAATAGATTGGAATAGTCAACAGAGTCCTGCCAAGAATATTACCGATTGATTGTGATATTACAGAACTCAACAGACTATATTACGCAGTAGGTCGAGCCATAGCAGATAACATGGGAGTTGGAGTGATGAAGGAAGGAAGAGGAACAGGAATAAAGAGAATCAAACATTGGAAATTAAGACTACAGAAAGAAATACAGAAATTGAGAGAGGAGATTTCCATTTTAACGTCATTTCAGGGAGGTCAGTTGAGATCGGAAGCAGTAAGAAGACGAGTACAAAATATAATCAGAAGAGAAAGAGTGAGACAAGGCAATAAATTAATCCATGCAATTACTAGAAGAAAATTGAATCTTGCAGCAAAAAGTAAAAGATTAAAAAGATATGAACGAAACGAAAAACAAAAAGAACAAAACCGAATGTTTAAGCAAGATCCTGGAAGGTTGTACAGAAAATTGAGAAACGATGAAATTAAAGTGACTGAACCTCCAAGAAAAGAGGAGATTGAAAGAGTGTGGAAAAACATCTACGAAAACGAAAGACATCATAACAATGAAGCGGAGTGGAAGGAAGAAATAGTGAATGACCCACAAATAAATAATATTGATGAAATGGAATTTGGGGAAATAAGTCAGAAAGAAGTAAAGGACGTCCTCGTGAAGCTCAACAACTGGAAGGCACCGGGACCTGATAAAGTTCAGAATGTGTGGCTAAAGAAGGTTACAGTACTTATCAGCCCCCTAACAAAGTGCATAAACAGATTGTTAAATGGAAGAGAAGCCATTCCAGAGTGGTTGACAATAGGAGACACCAACCTCATACCAAAATCTGAAGAAACCAAAAACCCAACAAAATACAGACCTATAACATGTTTACCTACCATCTACAAAACACTAACATCAATAATAGCATCTAGAATATACAAACATGTAGAGAATAATAATATAATAAATGAAGAACAGAAAGGATGCATCAGAAATAGCATGGGCACAAAAGATCAATTGTTGATCAACAAAATGATCCTTGAAAATAGTTGGAGGAACCAGAAACATCTTAGCATGACCTGGATAGATTATAAGAAGGCATATGACAGTGTTCCCCATAGCTGGATACTAGAAGTATTAAAAATATACAAAATAAATAAAAAAATAGTAGATTTTGTCAAAGAAGGAATGAGGCAATGGAGGGTCAACTTAAAACTAAAGCATGAGAAGGGATTGATTGAGGTGGAAAAAATTAACATAAATAGAGGTATATTCCTAGGGGATTCGTTATTTCCACTGCTCTTCATTTTGGCTATTAACCCTTTGAGCAATTTAATAAACAAATTACAAAACGGATATAGAATAAACCCACGTAACGAAAAATCGAGCAAATTAATTTCACACCTGTTTTATATGGATGACTTAAAATTATATGCCCCAAACAGACAAGAGACAATTAAGCAGGTGGAGGTAGTGAAAAAGTTCTCCGAAGATATATGTATGGAGTTTGGTCTGGATAAGTGTGCTTTCCTTACACTCAGGAAAGGGAGAAGAACGGAGAGTGAAAACATCACGATAGATGACACCATCATAAGGCAATTGGAGCAGGAAAACACTTATAAATATCTTGGAGTGGAGGAATCGGAGAAGGTAGAACATAAGCTGATGAAAGAGAAGCTGGAGAAAGAATATTTAAAAAGAACCAAAGCAATATTAAAATCGAAGTTAAGTGCTAAAAACAAAATAGAAGCTATTAAGACACTAGCTGTACCTGTCATCCTGTACAGTTGCGGAGTGATAGATTGGTTCCAGGAAGATCTTAATAGAATTGATATTAAAACAAGAAAAATGTTAAATGCCCACAAAATGATATATAGAGGACAGATTTTGTCTAGAATGTACACGGAACGTAGAGAAGGAGGCATGGGGTTGGTGGAGATAGACTATATATACAAAAGAGAAATAATAGGGTTGGGCCAATACCTGGAAAGCGCAGAAAACAAGTTCCTCCAGTGGGTGTATCAACATGAAAGGGGCAAACCAACAACAACTTCACTAATTAAAAAGAAAACAGACTACATGAATGCGAACAACATCAGAGTGGAACAAGGTCAAAGGTGGGAAGAAAAAACGCAAAAGGAAAAGACAAAAATATTAAAAGACAAATTCGAAGCAGAGAGGAAGAAGAAACATATAAACCAGTGGAGACAACAAGCAATGGCAAAAGAATATAAGAAAATCATTGATGAAAGTTATATAGATAAGGAAAAATCAGTGGAAATACTCACGAGGGGACGATTTCAAGCAGAAGAGGAAAGAGTGATTATAGCTGCTCAAGATAAAACAATTAGAACAAGATGGCATCGAAAGCATATAGAAAGGGAGAACATCAGCGACATATGTAGAATGTGCGAACGAGACACAGAATCAGTCCCTCACATTCTAGCAGGATGTAAGACTCTTCTAGAAAAGAAAATATACACTGAAAGGCATAACACCATTTGCCAGTTGATCCATTTTAAATTGTGCCAAAAGTATAACATCAGGACAGAAGCGGTCAACTACTGGAAACACAATCCCCCAGAAATAGAAGAAAATGAAGAGGTGCTGCTACTCTATGATTCTGTCATCCCAACGGATGTAGCAGTCACCCATAATAGACCGGACATCGTAGTTAAGGACAAAAGAGACCAAAAGTGCTATATAATAGAAGTGGGAGTCCCAAATGATAATAACGTGGTGGCATATGAAATAGAAAAGGAGGTAAAATATCAAAGACTCAAACACGAAATCAGAAGAATGTGGAACACCAATGACATCGTGGTGATTCCAATAATAGTCGGAACGCTGGGTGTAATAAAGAAGAGTCTCATAAAACATCTGGAGAAGCTCCCAGTATCTGTCAACACACTGGAAATGAGCGTAATGGTTGTAAGAAAGAGCATTGCAATCTTGCGACTTGTGTTGGGATTTGGGTAAAAAATCTTTTTGGAATGTCCTTATGGTCAAGGTTTGACCAAGGATTTCTGGGTCCAAAAGACCCATAGATACCTATTAAGGGTTAAGGAACTCTATAGACTGATAATTTTAACTCTAACTATACCAATATCCAGTGCGAGTGTTGAACGCTCATTTTCAGCTCTCAAGAGAACTAAAACATATTTGAGAAACTCTCAAATGAAAGTAAGATTGTCCAATCTTTCCATAATATCGATAGAAAAAAAATATCTTAAGAAACATGGAAAATAAAGACAATTTTTATAATTTAATAATAGAAGAATTTTGCAAAATGACCAGGAGAATAGATTTCATGTTCAAGTAAACCTTCCGTAATATTTAAAGTAAGTTTAATGTATTTATATACGGTTTTTATATATAATATATATATATATATATATATATATATATATATATATATATATATATATATATATATATATATATATATATATATATATATATATATATATATATATATATATATATAGGCTCATGTTAATAAATCCTTACGTTTTTCTCTAACTCATAAAATTTTAGGTTAAATTTTTACAACATCTGCATGGGTTTCACCGATATATATATATATATATATATATCTCTGTATATATATATATATAGTTTATTATATATATATATATATATATATATATATATATATATATATATATATAT
>JABUQX010141825.1:42500-57956 GCA_015478945.1 Trachelipus rathkii
TTGTGAAGGTGCATGGTTGTGGTTCACCTGGGCCAAGGGATGAACCCCACATTGGCGAGATGTCATAGTAAAGGTCCGTCGCGGTCCCGGTAGCTCTAGGGTGGATTTTCTGTGTGGCGAGTTCCCACTAAATAGGTATAAAAGGGAGGTAAGGTTGGGCTTTCTTTTCGACTTGTGTCATACTCTTCTACTACTTTTCTGTTTCTGGTACTACGTTACGCGCACCTTATCCCCCAGTCTTGGGGAAAAAAAGGTGGTTGATATACAAATATAATATATATATATAAGTTATGTTACATATATATTATATATAGTTATATTATATATATATATATTAGTTGGTGAGGTTTTTATATATGGTATATATATATATATTAAGTATATAAAAGAAATATATGTATATATATATTATATATATATATATATATATATATATATTATTATTATATATATATATATATATATATATATATATATATATATATATATATGGTATATATATATATATATATATATTATTACATATGCTTATATATATATATATATATATATATATATATATATATATATATATATATATATGATATATATATATATATATATATATATATATATATATATATATATATTATGTTATTATATATATATATATATATATATATATATATATATATATACATATATATATATATAGATAGTTATATATATATATATATATATATATATATATATATATATATATATATATATATATATATATATATATATATGATATTCTATATATAGTTATATATATATATATATATATATATATATATATATATATGAATAACACTTTACATTTATAAATAGAAATTTATTTATAAAAAACATTTATAAAAAATATTAATATAAATACGTAGGAAAATGATAAAAAGAAAATAAAAAATATTGGCAAGTTAAAAGTACTTGCAAGTACCAAGCACAAGTACCAAGTACAAAAGGCTCAAGTACAAGTACAAGTACAAGTACAAGTACAAGTACAGTGGTTTTAGAAACTGCAAGTACAAGTAATTCAAAAATAGAGTTAAGTACAGGGTCACTATCAAGTAATTTGTACTTGAACCCAAATCCCCTTATATATATATATATATATATATATATATATATATATATATATATATATATATATATATATATATATATATATATATATATATATATCTATACATTGCGGCAAAGAGTAATGTATATATATATTTTTTGTTATGTTTATTGTTAAGGTTACTATATATATAATATATATATATATATATATATATATATATATATATATATATATGCTATATATATATATATATATATATATACATGCATAGGTTATAAATTCAAAAATATAAATATATATATATATATATATATAAAATATATATATATATATATATATATATATATATATATATATATATATATATATATATATATATATATATATATATATATGGTTTATATTTTATATATATATATTGGTAGGCGTTGGTGCCGTAAAGAGCGACGAAATTACCCTTTATCTTGAATATGAAGTATTTGGGTGAGCTGGAACATCAATCTTTATTCATGCGCTCACGAATACCTCCCTTCCCTTTCGATCTTAGTTCACACAGTAGGTATATCAGCTGATGTTTTGCTCTCCAAAGTTTCTTTTACACACAACACACGCATTAATCACACAATCACACGATTCCAATAGCTCTTAAAATGCCCACCACATATGTGGTCTCGGAGGAACCAAGTGGAGTGATATTTAAAGAGAGTCCCTCGTCTACTCCCACTATCATTGGTTTGGGGTGATGAGGTTGGCATAGCCAAAACTATGCCAGTTTGATTGGGTACGCAGTCCTCTTTCTGCAATTACTTTTGCAACATTCGACATCTCTATATTATACTTTCACTTTCTCTTTCCTTCTCTGGGCATTTCTTATCATCTTTTTAACCTAGTATTCCGCTCAATCTCTCCACGTCCTCTTCAGAAAAGGTTCCTAGGTTGAGCGAGGAAACGTTTTTGGTAGTATGAGACTCTTAACTGGTCGAACTATTTCGCACATCTTTGATTTCACTTGGAATAATTGTTACTTCTGCTGGGTGTTTCTCGAAATGTTCAGAATACATAACCCTGCATGGTATGTCACTCTGGAATGAAGACCTACATTTCAATCTCTATCCTTTGAACTAAAATTCATAAATCCTGGTTTAACTCTGCTTGTCTTTGTGCTGTTTGTCCCAGTAATACTACTTTTAGAAATTACCTCTGTCTTCAAACCCCGAAAGATCATGCTGTATATTTTCGCCCCGGAATCATGCTAAATCTATTTTTCATAACACTAAATATTTCATCATAGAAAATGCAATTATTATTCTGGTTCTTCTTCTTCAAGCTCCTTCTGGAATTTTACAAAAACAAAAATATTGAATGTAACTTTGCTTTTTTCTTATTTCCTCTTTTGTTTCCTCCAACTTCACCACTTCTTTCTAACATTCTGCAGAAGGGGAACTTTTACTCTCAAGCTTTCACCTATTTCACTTTAGAATATAGCAATGTTATTTCTCCATCTTCATAGTTCTTCAACTAATTTGATCCTAAGGTTGCAATATCTTCTACAGATATTAATTTTGCTCTTCCTGAGATTAACAATTAAAATTGGTATGGTCATGACGCTATTCCTCTTATAGTTCTCTAAACTTATGCTTAATGGCTTACACCTTGCCTCAGTTAACTATTCCATCTTTAGCTATGGGCTTCAATTTTCCTTTCCTGGTGGAAGAGTGAGCTTAATCAGCCTATTGCGAAAAATGGGGTTTCCTTTCAATTCTGAAATAATAATTCTAGTGCTTTAACATCTGTTTCCATTTCCAAAGAATTCTAACTTATTCCCAGTAAAATTTGTAAATATCTTAAACCTTCTATTCTTATTTCAGATCGCAAACCTCTAGCACGAATTGCGTAAAGAAAGCTCTAATGGCGATCCTCTTCCCCTTCTCCATATTTCAAGAAGTATGTGGCTATGTCGCTGTACATATCAAATGCTTTGAAAAGCATCTAGAAAAGAGAATAGATTTTTAGATTTTCCTCTTTTGGTATTTAGTCTTCTCTCTGAAACCTTCTTCTAGATTTCCTCATTCGTTCTATAGATATTGTTTTAGATTGACACCATTTATGCTTTAAATGTTTAAATAATGGTGTTCCTCAGGGATTTTTAACATCCCTAACTTTTTTGTCCAAATTTTCATTAATGACCTAATAACATTTTTGTCACTTTAAAACTTATCTACTGAAATGAAAATAACCCATCCTTTATTACTTCTTTCATTTTGAAAACTGCTAAACCAGTAAAATGCTAATGTGGTCTTGGAGCAAATAACTTCTGATTTCTTTATTTTTCTCATTTCTAGCTGAGGTACAGAAAACGAGGTTGTTAATATTACCTGATAAAAATTAGTTCCTTCATCTTTCAACCCGAAATAATATACCCACACACTATAACATCTTCTTTGAAAAAAACAATCAGCTGAAATCTACTTCTGTTTTTAATAAACATTTTTTTATGATTTTTTTTCGAAGACCTAAATTTTTTTCTCCATATACAAGCTTGTATAAAGGTGGGAGTTTTGAGACGCCATCAGAATTTATTTACTCAAAATTAGTTGTTTGTCCAGTATCTGTATGTAGTTCCACCTCAGCTTGAAAATGTGGAATCTATGACTTTTAAACTTATCAACTCCTCAGATTTCACTGACAATATCCAATCTTTTTCAGATCGGAAAGCTATTGCGTCACTCCCCTTGTTTAATTGCTATTTCAACGGGCAATGATCTATGGATCTTTCTTGTCGTATGACTTTTCCTTTGAGGAGTCCTCGTGCGACTCGATTTCCACACAATCTTAGCATACCACTGTATAAATCTTTGACCTCAAATTTGACTGCTATGCTCATTTTCCACGTAGTTTACTGGCAAATTTGGGACACACTTCCTTCTTCTACTTTCCTACTTCCTATGACATATACATTTCAAATGTCTTCCTTAATCTGAACATTTCACCCTTTAATCTGGGATTGGAAAAGACTTTTCCAAACTCTTGTGAGAGTTGCACTCATCTGACCCTTTCTTACTTAAGGATATATATATATATAACAGTATATATATATATATATATATATATATATATATATATATATATATATATGTTATATATGAGAAAGATATATATATATATATATATATATATATATATATATATATATATAAAAAAAAAGATTCACACCTCACGGGCATAGCCCTATTCTTGGAGGGAACTATTTATCTAGGTAATTTCTACCTAGGATACGAACGAGGATTCGAACCCGCGACCCTACCTTGGGAATTGTCGCTCTACCGCTATGTATATATATATGTATATATATATATATATATATATATATATATATATATATATATATATATATATATATATATATATATATATATATATATATATATATATATATATATATATATATATATATATATATATATATATATATATATATATTAACTCAGTGGCGCACCTTGGAAGATTATAACTGGGTAGGCTCATTATCACTGTATTAACTCGTCAAAGGGTTATTACATATATATATATATATATATGTATATATATATATATATATATATATTATATATATATTATATTATATATTATTATTATATATATATGCTATTATTATATTATTATGGCGCATCCAGAATCCTTTTCGGGGGCCAGACAAAATGTTCTTATATATATATATATGTTATTATATATATATTATATATTATATATATATATGTTATTATTATTATATACATATATTATATATATACATATATATATATATATATATAGAAGAAGAAGAAGAAATGGGCATTATATTATTGTTATATAGTTATATATATATATAAGTTATACATAGTTATATTTATATATATATATATATATATATATATATATATATCTATTATATTTTCTATATATATACTTACATAAACATATATATATACATAAAAATATATATATATATATATATACATATATATATATATATATATATGTTATTATATATATATATATATATATATATATATATATATTTAAAGTGATGGACCAAATATTAAATTTCTAAGAAAAATGGAAATAATTTATATAAATTACCAAAATAATACCTAAATTGTTAAATTTAATCACCGGGCGAGAGTGAACATTGTCATATTTGCGATGCACAGCTTTTATTTAATATTTCAATGTATGTAGAGGAGGGCAATCCAGTAAGTCTATTATCTCCACACATTCTCAAGTAGGTCAGGAAGTCTAATGTTGAAAGCCTTCAATAACAGTAGACATGGGAAATTGCTAGTATTTAACACGGATGTAAAATATTTGGAAATTGTGACTGGGAACAAGAAACTAGTCCGTCTACTGCTGTTTTTGGACATCTGTGCTCTTGATGCAATTTCAACTTCCATTAATCCCATTCTGCTTTTACTAAAACTTCAATTTAGGATTTTGAGATCTTCCTTGTGAAATGTTACACAATATTTTTTCTTCTTCTTCTCATATGGTACATTACACCTGCTCGGTTAGACAAATTGCAAGGGAAGATATAATTTCTTAATGATTTAAAACCTTCTCTCCTAATGCTGATATTAAATCATCCAAAAATCTTATAAAACAATGTGCGATATTAAATCTGGTGGGCCGGAAGAAGGAATGTTGGGTGCATATGTTGCATTTTCTTGATGGGTTTCCAGCTTAGTTTTTAACTAAAGGACTTATTATAGATTTGCCCTGACTATGACCAAATTATATAATATTAATTTAACCTCTGCACTTTTATATTATTAACAGATATGATGCTTAATTTTTTAGTGTTCAATGGCTTTAAAATATCCTCAAGCCTCCCAACAGACACTGTATATATATTATATATATATATATATTATTATATATATATATATATATATATATATATATATATATATTATTATTATGCATATATATATATATATATATATATTATTATATCTTATATATATATATTATTATATATTAGTATATATATTATATATATATATAATATATATATTATATATTAAGTTATTATTATTATTATATAATATTATATATATATATATATATATATATATATTATATATATATATATATATATATTAATATATACATATATATTATTGTTATTATATGTATATATTATTATTATATATATATATATATATATTATTATTATAAGGTTATTATTATATTGTTATATTATTATCTCCATTACATATATATATCCATATATATATATATATATATATACATATATTAAGTTGTTTTATTATATATGTATATTATTATTACATATACATGTATACATATTATATTATGTATATGAAATAAATGATATATATTACATATATATATGGTTATTGGTTATTGTTGGAAAGATAGCATATTACATATGTTGAGCTATTGCTATATATATATATATATTAAGTTATTATTATTATTATGGTTATGATTATTTAGCCCTAATATATATATGATATATTATTATATATGCATATATATTATATATATTATATTATGTTATATATATACTTATTATTATTATACATATACATATATACATATATACAGGGTGATTCAATATTATTACTATATATATTAGTTATATATATATATTTTCTTTATACATATATATTATTATTATTACATATTACATATATATAATAATAATTCTTAATAATAATAATAATAATAACAATAATAATAATAATAATAATAATAATTAAAACACTTTCAGAATTATTATTATTATTATTATTATTATTATTATTATTACTTATTATTATATTATTATTATTATTATTATTATTATTATTATTATTATTATTATATAATAATAATAATAATAATAATAATAATAATAATAATAATATTAGCAGAACTATTACTAATAATATAATAATTACAATTTATAATAATAATAATAATAATAATAATATAATAATAATAATAATAATAATAATAATAATAATAATAATAATAATAATAATAATAATAGCATTAATGATTTTATTTGTTATTTTTAAATAAAGAAACGTAGGCCTTCCAGATTTTTTAAAATTAAGTTGTTGTTCCTTAGATAAGCTTTTAAAGCTATTTTTCAATAAAAAAAAATTTACTTACTTCCATTATGCACTATTTTAAATATTTTAATTATATAACGATAAATATCACTTAAGTAATGTAATGAAAATAATATTTAATAACCAAAGCAAGGACTTCAAGCTAAAAACTGCTGCTGCCATGCTTTTGATACGTAAGAGAAACTTATCGTGTATATATATATATATATATATATAGTGGTAGAAGATATATATATATATATATATATATATATATATATATATATATATATATATATATATATATGTTATATATATAGCACAGGTATGTTAGCTGGCCTCGCCAATTATAATACTATAGGAAAAATTTATTTTATAAATTAGTTTCTTTTTTCACTTTCTCATATAAAATTTTAATAATTTAGTTTTTACACCATTTTAATTATTTTATTAAAACAATAGAATATCAGTAAGAGCTACCTACCCTACCTACCCCATGTATACGCCATATATATATAAATGACAGAAAGTATATATATATATATATATATATATATATATATATATATATATATATATATATATATATATATATATATATATATATATATATATATATATATATATATATATATATATATATATATGCCAGCATCCCGAAAGGTTCAGGCATGTAACTAGAAAACTATAACATATACACGAAAATAAATATCATTTTATTAATCAGAAGACATTTTTACCGCAGAAATTAAAAAAAAAATTAATTTATTCTAATATTTATTAATAACTCCATGTTAATATTAGTAAAAAGTGCAGGCTCTGATTGACTTAAAGACCTTGAAAGCTGCAGTCTCGGGTCTCGGGAGAAAAAGTTGCCAAATGTCGCTTTATAATATAATTGGAGAAATTATTATTTTTTTCTTTTTATATCCTTCTTAGGGGGTTCGAGCCGACGGAGGGACAGAGGGGGGGACGAAGTCCCCCCCGTCGTCCCTCGGTAGGCCGAGAAAAACCCCACCCTTTCCTATCGTTCTTGTTTACCCGTGGATATTCGTCAGAAAAGAAAAAAATTCAACATTTTGCACCTTTGCGTGCTCACTCGGGAGTAAGCCGCATCTTCGATTTATCCAAAAACTGTAAATTTTTCATCAATTTTTAACAATTTTAATTTTTTAAAAAGCGTTATTTTTTTAATTTTTTTTTAATTTCTGCGGTAAAAATGTCTCCTGATTAATAAAATGATATTTATTTTCGTGTACCTGTTATAGTTTTTTAGTTACATGCCTGGCCTTTTCGGGATTCTGACCATATATATATATATATATATATATATATATATATATATATATATATATATATATATATATATATATATATATATATATATATATATATATATATATATATATATATATATTAAAAGCAAAATTAGAAAAAGAAGAAGAAATTCGAGAATTTGTTTTGTAGCAAGGGTAAAGCTCGTTTCTCAAAGTTAAGATAGTTGAAGAAAACCGAGATGAATATGGTGGAATCAGCGTATGAAATTTTGTATGGAATGAAAAAAATTTTATTTATTTTTTTATACATCCAAAACTACAAAAGGAAAAAGAAAACTAATAACATATTTAAAATCAGTGGTATGAAAAATGTATTAAAAAAGATTTTTTTTTTAACTAAAAGAATACCCCAGGGTAAACCGCAAAAGATGCAAAGAGTCGGGGCCTCTCGGCTCCTGGGGGACGATGGGGTAGGACTATTTCTCTCCGGGGAGGGTCTCCGAACCCCGCTCTTTGGTATTTAGTGTCGCGGGGGTTCCTCCGCCCTCCTACGGGGGTATGGAAAACGTCCCCTCTGTCCCACCGTCGGCTCGAGCCCCCCAAAAGAATTTTATACGCTGATTCCCATATATGTTATTAGTTTTCTTCTACATATCGTAGTTTTGGAGATATAGATAAATAAAAAAGTTAATTTTTTTTTCATTTTCCATACAATTTCATACGCTGGATTCCATATATGTTATCGTTTTCTAAACGATCTTAGTTTTCGAGATATCATGCGGTAACTTCTTTAGTTAATATAGTATATATATATATTATTGAGTAGTTATGTTATATATATATATATATATATATATATATATATATATATATATATAGTATATAGTATATATATATATATATATATATATATATATATATATATATATATATAAAACAAAAAAGTTTTTAATTAATATGGAAATTAAAGCGTTAAGCACAAGTTTTACAATATTTTTAATTTAAAGAGAAACGCTTTCGGACATATCTAACTGTGAACATAAGCACGTACACACACACGCACACCTAAACATAGACACACAAAGTACACAAGCACACCTATGATATATATATATATATATATATATATATATATGTTATTATATATATATATTATTATTGTTGTTGTTATATATAGCAGTATATATATATATATGAGTTATATATATGTTGTATATATATATATATATAAGGTTATATATATATATATGTGCTCGTATATATATGTTATATATATTATATATTTTACATACATACATATATATACATACATATTATATATATTGTTATTATTATATATATATATTATTGTTATTATTATATATATATATATATTATTATATAGATTTACATATATATATTATATATATATATTGTTATATGTTATATATACATATTGTTGGTTGTTATATACAGCAGTTAAGAAGAAGTTATATATATTGTTGTTAGCTGGCTATATATATATATATATATTTACACAGCATATACATATATATTATAAAGTTATATTATTACATATTATATATTATATTGTTATATATATATATATATATATATATATATATATATATTTATATATATATATATATATATTATATATATATTAATATATATATCACATATCCACATTCATTTTCTTACGCTGTAGTAGGATCTTTAGAGATCACCATAAAACACTCTTACAGACAACACTTTCCTTTTTTTAAAAAAATAAATCAAAAATGGTGACCACACGATTAGCTTCGAAGAGGTCAAGAGGAGCGGCTCCCAAAATTGACCTTTCATCCGCCCTTCCCATCAATACTTGGAAGTTGACGTCTTCCGATGATGGGGTTGGTGGCTTCCGATGGTGGGGTTGGTGGCTTCCGATGGTGGGGTTGGTGGCTTCCGATGGTGGGGTTGGTGGCTTCCGATGGTGGGGTTGGTGGCTTCCGATGGTGGGGTTGGTGGCTTCCGATGGTGGGGTTGGTGGCTTCCGATGGTGGGGTTGGTGGCTTCCGATGGTGGGGTTGGTGGCTTCCGATGGTGGGGTTGGTGGCTTCCGATGGTGGGGTTGGTGGCTTCCGATGGTGGGGTTGGTGGCTTCCGATGGTGCGGTTTGTGTGGCCTCCGATAGTGCCGGGCTAATGGTTCTTCGATGAATGGTCTTCTTTGTGTCACCGATGGTGAGGTTGGTGGCTTCCCGATTGTGGGGTTGGTGACTTCCGATGGCGGGAGTTGGTGGCTTTTCGATGGTGGGGTTGACTGCTTCCTGAGGTGTGTGGTTGGTGGCCTTCCGATGGTGGGAGTTTGCGGCTTTTGATTGTGGGGTAGAGTGGCTTCCGATGGTAGGGTAGACGACTTCCGATGGTGGGGTTGGTAGCTTCCGATGGCGCAGTTGGTGCTATCACGTAATTTCCAGCTTGTTCTGATGCACGGTCTTCTTTGTTCATTAATTTCTGTAACCTTCACTGCTTTTACACTAACTTACACTTTGCTAAACATAATTTTTTCTCCTCTGAAACCCATCTCTTATTCTCAATCGAAACCCAGGTATTAGGGCGTTATGATAGCAAACCTTATTCTGCTCCCAATTACCATTCTCGATTTTCTGCCAGCGTCTGTTAATATGTGCAGCGACTTTGTTTGCCTTCCTGTCCATGATTTGTAGCCTTCGAATTTCTTCCTTATAGACCCAGCAACCCCCTGTCAATCTACTACTAAATTTATCTGTTCTTTATATCTGTCTCCTAACTCAACTGATTATCCTAAATTCTTAAACTTCAAAATAAAGAACATTCCTCTATTTTCTTTTCTCATAATCATTGATCTGGTGACATCTTTTGCCAGTAATTTTATACAAATTCATAATTCAGCTGATAGACTTGCCAATCATTTCTGTATCCAAAGGGACTGGTAGTTGGTGCAACTTTACTAGTAACTGATATAGTCTTGGAAATAAATCAACATTCAAGTTTTCCATAGGAAGAATCATCCACCTGCCTGCAGCGAGAGAAGTTTTTAAGCTTCTTTGCTCCCTGGAATCAGTCTATTTCTGAGGTGGGAAGGGCCACTCGGAGTTTGCTGAGCTCATTAACGAGGTGATTCTTTCTGGCATAGAGGCTTACATTTCGTATTATTTCGCTAACTTAAACCTAACAAACCTTGCTTTAAAATCTGCCTGTACTATGGTTGCTTGAAGAGCGCACCAGGGCGGTGCGGTGCGGTGCGGTCCGGTCCGTGGTGCGCATATTTTGGTGCGGTGGCCACACAAATCCAATGTACCGGTTTGGTGAATATGGCCGCGAAATATGAAGAGGGGCGGTGCGAGTGCTGCGGGCGGGTGCGCGGAGCGCGGTGCGCATCGAAATAAACCTAAAAATAAAGGATGCGTTGTGTTGCGACAAAATGACTTTTGGTGCGGTGTTGGCGGTGTGGTGCGGTGTGAAAGTGCGCGTGCTTGGTGCGCTTATCTGGGGTGCGGTGCAGTGCGCAAGATTCCGGTGCTCGGCCAACCCTAGCCTGTACTCGTGCTATTCGCCGCAGGGACGCTGCTTTCAGAATAACCGTCATAATCAAACCTCAGAAATCTCTGAATCGTGGTTTTAAAATCTATTCTTCGTTACACTAAAACTCTTTTTCTCCTTACAAAAATAGCGAAAACTCCTCAATCGTCTAAGGTGGAATTAAAGACAAAGGTTTGAGCTATGAATTTAACTTTATCGAAAGGTTAAACGGCTGGTGTGCCGTGGGAAGATACAAGAGGAGAGGAAGAGGAAGGAGCAAAGTTAGAGTTAAGATTTTTTGGCAAATAATAGGGACATGAGGAGAAGATAAACTAGAAAGATTAATTTTAATATTTCTAGTTTCTCTTTCCCACCCATATGGTATTTTGCCAAAAAATGCTAACTCTGCTCTACCGCAGTACACCTCTTCTCTCTTTCGATAAGTTAATCTGTAATTCTTAGACATGAGCATTATCCTCTCTCCTCTAATTCATTATTGACTTTCCTTACTCTCTGATTCTTAGCTGCCAGCTTTTCGGCATTTCAGTGAATCTCTTGCCATGGTGCTAGACATATCAAAAGCCTTCTATAGAGCTTGTCACAAAGCCTTGATTTCTAAACTGGCCTCCATCGATATATATCCATCTATATCGTAACATTCTCTGCTATTTTATCTCCAGACCGTTTACCAGCATTTGTAAACGGCCACAGATTCATCTTTTAAATTTAGAAATTGTAGTGTACCTCAAGGTTATGCCCTATCCCAAACTCTTTTTCTACTTGTCATTAACTATCTTCTCTCCATTACTTTTTCACACACACATATATATATATATATATATATATATATATATATATATATATATATATATACAGTTATATATATATATATATGCTTCATATATATATATATATATATTAACATAACTATATATATATACTATATATATATATATATATAGTTTATATATATTATTAGTTATATATATATATATATATATATATATATATATATATATATATATATATATATATATATATATGTATATAGTATATATATATATATATATATATATATATATATATATTATATAGTTATATAATATACAGTTATATTAACATATATATATATATATATATATATATATATATATATATATACTATATATATATATATATAATATAATATATATATATATAACTAATATATACCGGTATATATAAATATATTATATATACATATATATTATTCTTATATATATATATATATATATATATATATATATATATATATATATATATATATATATATATATATATATATATATATATATACTAAATAACTATATATATATATAAATAAATAACACATATATATAACATATGTATATATATATATATAATATCATAACTATATATAACTATATATATATGTATATATATATATATATATATATATATATAAATGTATATATATATATATATATATATATATATATATATATATATGCTATATATATATATATATATATATATATATATATATATATATATATATATATATATATATATATATATATACCTAAGTGATTTATTAAACAAAATTTTTATTTTACTGTATTGCATTTCTCTATTTTTAAAAATATATATATATTCAAAAAGCGAAATAAAAATATTAAAATGGTCATTTTATAATATCATTTAAAAAAAATTTTTAATCAAAATTATCGCCAATCAGCCTTTTCAAAAATTTTAATAATACAAGAAAATATATATATATATATATATATATATATATATATATATATATATAGTATAACTATATATATATATATATATATATACTATATAACTAACTTATATATACTTTCTTATATATATATATATATATATATATATACTAACGCCAACATATATTCGACCGTCGTTAGTGTGGACTGGTGGAACCAGAGGAAGCAAAAAAACAGAAGGCCAAGAAGGAAGAGATTGGAAGAAGAAAGCATGAAATTTTATTTTGAAAGAAGAATATCTGAAGTCTACTCTAGAAGTGGTCTGTATATTTTCAGAAGAGAGATTGCATTTGGTTAAATTTAACGATAACAACTTAAAAGGAAAAATATATGTTTTTACGATTCAGGAATTTAAAAATGCAAAAATTTTTATTTATACATTTAAATTAATTTCATTGAGTTTTGGATGGAGAAGTTGCAAAATTTTTAACTACATGTCTTTTGGTAATTTTAGAAAATTAAATATAAAAAAATGAAATAATAAAGAAGAAATTTGAAATATTAAATTGCAGGAGGTGAAGCTGCATTTCTCAAAACGGTCGATTCATATGAAGTAAAATTATAAAAATTTTCTTCCTCTGGTGGCAGGGGCTGAAAACCCCTTCTACCATATTGTTCTTTTCGTGAAGGTGGTGATATTTTTAGAATTTATCACACACCAACACCACCCAGCAGCCATGCAGGAAATTGTGATATGTATAAATAATATATATATATATATATATATATATATATCTAACTTATATATATAACAACATATATGTATATATATATATATACCTATATACCCATATATATATATATATATATATATATATACTCATTTATAAATATATATGAAATAAAGAAGTATCTTACAAGGGATGCCGGCAGAGGAAGATGAAAAGGTTAAGAACATAAAGACACTTTATTGGCAATTACAATAACAAGATGGATTACTTTCCAAAGAATCATAGGTTTGATAGGTGTGAGGCCAAGGTGCAGCCAAAGGGTCTTGCAGTAGGGTTCGGAGGTTCGGCTTTAACTGGTACGTACGGCGTGGCCCACCTGAAACCTTCAGTTAGTCTTATGCAATTCAAAATGTGCTGATCCCGCCTCTAAGACGGATGGCTGCCAGACACCCAATGCAGCATGCTGATGGTGAGCAATTCCTGGACACGTTTGACCGCGCGTCGTCTGAGTGTCTGTCGCGAATCGGAGGATCCATTAAGCGGGGTTGCAACTGTCAGATCGAGATTTTCAGGATATCCCCACAAATGTTCGGTGGGTTGAGGTCGGACATAGCTGGCCACTCTAACGTCCTTAGTGAACGGAAATCTGAAGTAGTCGTTCTACGTTGGGCCTTGTGGACTTTTCATCTAATGCAAGACAATGTCTTGCATTGGGATGAAAAGTGAGAATATCAGCTGGCCTCTGGTGCGGGATGTCTGTGTTATACCTTACCGTCTGTAAGAGTACTCCATCGAAGATATTGCATCTCCGTAGGTCTCGATAAAGAGAGATATACAGACCACCAAGCAGCCTACCAAACCTGGCACCTACAGCATTTACTGCGACTCTCCGTCGGTTTTAGGCACGCCTGTCAGAGGCGTACAGAACACTCTCGACTCGTCCGTAAGGAGCACCTTTGCCCAATCACCGTTCAATGGTGCGGTGGACCTATGGCAGACCTCCGGGGCC
>JABUQX010141826.1:0-2500 GCA_015478945.1 Trachelipus rathkii
GAGAGAAAGAGAGAGAGAGAGAGAGAGAGAGATATAAAGAGAATACAGAGAGAGAGAGGGAGAGAAAGAGAGAGAGAGAATATGGTAGAGAGAGAGAGCGATAGAGAGAGATAGAGAGAGAGAGAGAGAGAGAGAGAAAGAGATAGAGAGAGAGAGAGAGAGAGAGAGAGAGAGAGAGAGAGAGAGAGAGAGAGAGAGAGAGAGAGAGAGAGAGAGAGAGAGAGAGAGAGAGAGAGAGAGAGAGAGAGAGAGAGAGAGAGAGAGAGAGAGAGAGAGAGAGAGACTCCTCCCCATTCACCCCCTCCCCCTCCTGGACCTTAAACATACCCCATCCATCCAATCCTTCTCCACCTTAAGCATAGGCTTTAATTAAATACAAAGAGTATAATTATCTTTTTCAAATTATATTAATTATAAACTTGGCAAGAAATATAATTGCACGAAAACTTTTAACTGTAAAACAAATTTAATTAACAACATTTTATCCTATAAATAAGGGGGGGGGGAAAAGTAGCATAAGCTAAAAAAAAAAAAAAATAACAAGAGAAAAAAAGAAAAAAAAATTATATCTTTCTGATAACCTGAAAATATGAAGAACGGGCAATGAATACAAAAGAGAGAATTGTGTGGCTGACGGGGGAATGTAGCATGCAATCTCAAGGTGTTTTACATCATAATAAAACGAATAACTATGCAATGAAAACACACACACCTACACATACACACACACACACCTATACATACACCCCCACGCACGCACCTACACACACACGCACACACACGCACACACACAGGCACATGCATATATATATATATATATATATATATATATATATATATATATATATATATATATATATATATATATATATATATATATATTATATATGTTATATATATATATACATATAAATATATATATATATATATATATATATATATATATATATATATATATATATATATATATATATATATATATATATATATATATAATATATATATATATAGTATATATATATATATATATATATATATATATTATTATTATATACACCATATATATATATTATATATATATATATATATATATATATATATATATATTATTGAGTATATATTATTATTATTATATATATATACATATATGATATCTGCCTGTTTATATATTATATTATTATTATATATATATATATATTATATATATATATATTATTATTACATATTATACATATACATATTATATTATTATTATTATATTATTATTATTACCACCGTATATTTATATATATATATATATATGAAGAGTTATTATTTATATATTATTATTATATATACATATTACATATTATTATTATTATTATTATTATTATTATATATATTATTATTATTATTATTATTATATACATATATTATATTAATCTCATCATCCTAAAAATTAATGCTCATGGCTGACATTTGTTTTTAATA
Organism: Trachelipus rathkii; assembly: GCA_015478945.1. Classification (NCBI taxonomy): domain Eukaryota; kingdom Metazoa; phylum Arthropoda; class Malacostraca; order Isopoda; family Trachelipodidae; genus Trachelipus; species Trachelipus rathkii. Next base: position 1,471 of record JABUQX010141826.1, read on the forward strand.
GATCTAAATATATAGGTAGTTCAGTTCATTAGCAGTAACCCTGTTTGTCTTGAATATAAACACACCAAAAGAAAACTTATGGGTTCCTATGGCCACCTTTTCTTTTTCTGAATTTTGCTCCATTTGTCAGATTCTTCCTCAGTACTCCATCGTTTTTGCCTAGAAAATGGCTTTAATATTTTTGTGGTACAAGTTGCACTTATTGTGGAAAGCACTTCTTTGACTTTCCCTGGATTGGCTGTTGCTTTATCAAGAGGGAGAGACTTCTTGTATGAGTAGAAAGCATGGCTGAGACGATTATATTTGGGGGCTGGGCGTACATTTGATTTCCATTCAACTCAAACTTAATGGCTTACTTTCTGCTCTTTCTTATGAGAAAATATGACATGACACATGACATGATACATGAATATGACACAGAAATATTAATTTTAAACATTTCTTTCGTTTTCAAATTTTTACATTTTCAAGCTACTTCTTTTTTTTCATTTCAGAGTCTTTTCAGAGTCTATTCAGAGTCTTTTCAGAGTCATTTCAGATCCATGATATTAATTTTTATCTCACATGAAAATCCAAGTCTTTCTAGTTCCTCTATTTCTAGATGGGATTGATGATCACTGAAATCACACAAAATAATTTCATAGAAAGGAGGAGAGGAGAGAATGCTTTCTGTTTTGGAGTTTAGGATAGCCGAAAGAGTTTGGAAAGCTATTAGAATATGGCGATAATAATTAAACAGGACAGTGAATTTTGTATTTGATTGAAAAAGAATCAAAATCACAAGATGAAAAATTCTGTAGACTTAAAATCAGAAATGCAGAAATACTTCGTTGCGTATTAAACGACCTCCAATGGTTGAATATTGAGAATAGTGATAATAGAGCGTTGAAGGAAACAATGATGTTTTCTGTCGCATCCCTCCGACATATGAGTTTCTGTCAAGATAAAAGAGTTAAGGTTTAGAAGATAGGTTGTATTCAACAAAGTAGAGATTACAAAAAAGATCATGAATTTTACAGATAGTCATTAA
>JABUQX010141826.1:10000-12500 GCA_015478945.1 Trachelipus rathkii
ATATTGTTTGAATCATTAATATTTATAATATTAAAAATTAAATATTTATTTTCATTTTTTTTTAAATTTACATTTTTAATTTTTATTTCAATCAATGGAATAATATTGTGAAATTTTTTTTTACCAAATTTTTAACTGATTTTTATATAATTTTTATGTAAATTTTGCAAAATTCTATTTGACTGACTGGCTGACTGGCTGACTGGTTAACTGGTTGACTGGCTGACTGGCTGACTGGCCTGACTGGCTGACTGGCTGACTGGCTGACTGACTGACTAACTAGAACTTATATAATATATATATATATATATACCACTATTAATACATAACATAATTATATATATATATATTATATTATATATATATATATATATATATATATATATATATATATATATATATATATATATATATATATATATATATATATACTCCTTTTTGTCTGACTAACTTACTATCTATATATCTTTATATTCATCTTTCCTCCATCTATCAATGCAAACTTCTAATTAAATATTATTATTATTATTATTATTATTATTATTATTATTATTATTATTATTATTATTATTATTATTATTATTATTATTTTTGTGTGTGTGTGTTTTTGTTTTTATTATTATTATTATTATTATTATTATTATTATTATTATTATTATTATTATTATTATTATTATTATTATTATTATTATTATTATTATTATTATTGTTATTATTTTTATTATTATTATTATTATTAAACCCAATTACTTATATATAATTATAATTATATTATTTTTGGGCTCAAAGGACACTACATTGTGTTGCAATTAGTAGCCCCCTTTCAGAAATTGAATATCATTAAGCATTGTATTATAGTACAACTAAATATTATAATATAGGTTAAACCTAATAATGTAAATTGTTTATTTTCTGAGTAAAGCATTATGATTGATTGATTACACTGTACAACTTGAAAAATGTCCTTCACATGAAATTTTTTTTTGTATATTCTTCCTTGAACAGAACGTGAATCTGGGCTTATTTTTGTCTACTACGTATCAAATTGGTGGAATTGGCGAATTTGGCAACTATACCATTTCCCATTTTCTTGTTAGCAGATGTTTTCTCCCACGTGCTTTTGTATGTTGTTCAGTATCGTTTGGATATTGTGAGGTTTACTAGTTTTGTAATGGGAAGAATAAATGTGTAATTATAATATATATATATATATATATATAGATACAGCATATGTAATAATTATTATCTATCTTTCACTATATATATAGATTTTTATTAAAAATAGCTGTTTAATAATCAATAATATAATAATATGTAAATATATGTATGTAATATGTAATAATATTTAATAATTATATATAATAATAATAATAATAATAATAATAATAATAATAATAATAATAATAATAATAATAATAATAATAATAATAATAATAATAATAATAATTATAAAAATAAAATGGCAATAATAATAATAATAATAATATATGTAATAATAATAATAATATGTAATATCTTTCAATAATAACCAATAATATCATAATAACATAATGGCAGCGATAGCAATATGCTCCAACAATAATATAACCAGCAGCCATATAATAACAATATGCTAATGTTTGCCTGTCTTTAATAATATGTATATGTATATGTGTATAAATATATATAATATAATAATATATGTGTATATATATATATGCCTTAACCAATAGTAATATATAACTGAAAAAAAAAATAATCATATTCAACTTAACTAACTTAACATATATATATATATATATATATATATATATATATACTCTTTCTCTCTCTCTTTCTATATAATATATATATATAATTATTCTATTTTCAGGTTTATATTCAAAATTATAATTTTGCTATAACATAATAATAAGAAATAATTATTATAACAAAAGTATTATAAGCTATTAAGTTCTTTAAAATGCCACGTCAGTGTAAAAATAGCCCTAACTTATTTTGTTATGTGTGTGGAGAATTTACATTTAAGACGCAACAATATAGCTTGTCACCATTAGTTAGAATGGCTTATGAATTGTACTTTGGATGTAAAGTTGGGGACCAGGATAAGTCCTGGGCTCCCCATATATGCTGCAATTTATGTTCCAGGAATCTTGAGAAACTGTTGTGTGTGTGTGTATGTATAGTTGGTTTGTTTAATACAATTCGTCTTTTCATCGCATCGTTATTCTCTTTGTTATCGTGTAAACGGCCTTCAGATTACATGCCACATTCCCCCGTCAGCTGCACCTTCGGATACACAATTCCCTCTTTTGTATTCATAGCCCGTTCTTCATATTCTTCAAGTTATCAGAAAGAAATGGACTTTTTTTCTTATTCTTTTTGTCTTAAGACTTTTTTTTTCTTATTTTCAGCTTCTTTTTTCTTATTTCTGTATGAAATGTTAATTAAATTTGCTATACAATTTAAGCTTGCGTGTAATTATATATCTTGCTAAATTTATAAAATAATATAATTTGAA
>JABUQX010141827.1:0-13235 GCA_015478945.1 Trachelipus rathkii
AGATATATATATATATATATATATATATATATATATGTGTGTGTATGTGTATGTGTGTGTGTGTGAGGTGTCTTCTTGTGTGTGTGTGTGTGTGTGTGTGTGTGTGTGTGAGAGAGAGAGAGAGAGAGAGAGAAATATTGTCAATGAAATAGGATGAGACCTAAAGCATTTTTAAAAGATTTTCCATGTCCAGCCAAAGATTCGGAACCCTTTTATTTATGTTTGTCTCAAGTCTTTCAATCCTTTCGAGATTCAAATAAAAAAATCTTTAAAAAGACTATAAGAATTTTTTTCCCTTTTTTCTAATTTTTTTTTTTTTTGGTAAATTCTAATCTCGAAAATGTATTCATTCACTTCAGGCATTCTCTCTCTCTCTCTCTCTCTCTCTCTCTCTCTCTCTCTCTCTCTCTCTCTCTCTTTCTTCTCTTTATATATATACGTATATTTATATATATATATATATATATATATATATATATATATATATATATATATATATATATGTTATAAAGAAAGATATAGATGTATAAATATGTATATATATATATCTCTCTATATATATATATATATATATATATATATATATTTAACAGAATTTAAGAACGTTACTCCTCTCGTGATTCAAATATTTAAATTTTTTTAAACCACTAAATTAAAAAAAAGGTAGAAAGATAAATGAAACTAATAAGTTGGTTAAAAAATGGAAAAAAAAAATTAGGGGAAGGTAACTAGCATTAAAATATCAGAAGAGGTTTATATACGCCACATCTTCATATATATATATATGATATATATATATATGTAGTATATATTTAAAAAGATATCTAAATTATTATATATATATATATATATATATATATATATATATATATATATATATAAATATATATATATATATATATATATATATATATATATATATATATATATATATATATATATATATATATATATATATATATATATATATATATATATATATATATATATATATATATATATATATATATATTTTAGTTATATTATATTTATATATATATATATATATATATATATATATATATTTATATATATTGTATGCGATTGGTTAAAAAGATATTAAATTATATGTCATAAACTTACTTTCCAACGTATGAACAAATCCTTTGGCCAGGCCCCCGTGACAATCCAATCAACTAACACTTTCTAAGATTCTCAAACCTGTATTGTAACAGTATCCAGGCCTCCTGTTAAATGAGTTATCGGCCTGTGCAATACTACAGTGCAATTTTATACTTAAAACTCACCAACGTATCTCCCTGAAGACCCTTCAAGTGAAACAACGGTTTGACCGAGTTCGTTGCCTTATGTGAAAACAATTCAGTCAATATTATTCCTTATCAATGAATAAACCTGTTTTATGATCAAGCTTTTGATCATGAAACCAATGTCTTTAAGACCTAAAATAATTACTACTTGAAAATTTGAATAAATGAGAAAGTAAATTACGTTTGGAAACACTCAAGGAAACTACTGGAGTAAATTTAAAATACTTTAATAAAAAAAAAATGAATACGTACTGCTCTTACAAAACTAGGTTTTATAAATCCATGAACATGCAGTTAGATGTCCGAAGGTATCCACGTACATGCGCACTGAATATATAGAACCTCAGTACTAAATACCATTTATATATATATATATATTTTATGCTTTGAAAATATCAATACAAAATGCTCTATCATTAAATTTATATAGATTTTCGCCCATAAATATGTATATATAAAATATAGATATTTATGTTCAACAATATATATAAATAAACAAATTATACAAACAAAAATATACAGACTGACTGATTTGATAAGAGATATTAAATCTTTGCTTGAAAATTAAATGAATTTGACATTTACAAAAGACGTCGATTTTTCAGTGTGTACAAGACAATGCAAGTCCAGCTGACATATAAAACAGCTGTTACTCCAATGCAAAGAGTTGCCTATTAGTAATTTAAACAAATCTTTTTTACAAATAAAAATTGAGACTTTGACAATTAACCATATGTTAAAATAATAAATACTAAACTGATAAACGTTTTATATTTATTGGCACAATATAATATTTGCGATACTTCAAGAAATAAATTTCAATAATACATAAGCTTACCTGCCAGTAAAATCTAGCAACAATTTGGACACAATGCACTTGCAAATTCGTATTTGCAGACGACGCTTTGAAATAGCAATGCATATAATAATTACAAAATAAACACAATTACTTTAAAAACACAGCTTTAAATACCATTAGCTTTACAATAAAATAAACAGCAATATTTTCCACATTGAAAATTATATCACCATATTATATTTAAACACATATTACATTTACTTTGTAATAAAACATAAAAACAAGACACTTCATGGATACAAAAAATATACACACTAAACAAATAATAAATTGATCGGAACATACAAGGCGTCAAGAGCTACCAACTATATACAACTTGATTAACAACGAATGAAAGCGAAAAGATCAAAAATATTCTCATTTTTACTATTTATATAAATCGCAGTAATTTAGATTACGCCTCCTTATCCAATCACAACCCTTAAAATAATAAATAAAATGATGTATATATTTATCAATTAATTCAGTAAGACAAATATATACCAAACATTTAGAGAGAATGAAAAATTGGTATTTCTTGTAAAATCGTACTTCGTTCTCAAGAAATGACAATTTTTCTTTGAAATCAAAATATAAAAAGCTAACCAAAACTGAAGATTCTGCGCTTCCACATTTTACAAAATAATGCATTTATTCAATAAATATTTATTTATATATATATATAAAACATTTATATATATATAATAATACGTAGTATCCTTTCAAATGCTTTAAAATTATTAATAATAATAATAATAATAATAATAATAATAATAATAATAATAATAATAATAATAATAATAATAATAATAATAATAATAATAATAATAATAATATTATTATTAAAGCTTTGTCAACAACGACCAATGAGAATTCAGGTTTCAAAAATAAGTCTTAAAAAATGAGTTTTCATTGGTTGTTGTTCACTCATATAATACAAACATATTTACAATATTTTGACTGGACCTTTGCAGCGTACATCAAATATATATAACAGAAAAGAAGTATTGCAATGGCAATGCTTGGCCTTTACCTTAAAATACATAAATGAAAGTAATGTTATATATTTCATGTACAACTGCATTACATCTTTGGCCCACCCATTATGAAGCAAATTGGTACATTTTGCTTTATGTACATGAGGTTAAAACATTGGTTTCATTTACACAGTGCTCCTTCTTCAGTAGAGACTTCTGATGATGAACCCAATGTATCGTCGGCATACGATCTGCTTAGGTAGTCAGCAATGACGTTATCTCTCCCACTTATGTGGTTTAGGATAAATCTGAATCTTTGCAAGTATAAAGACCACCTCATTATCCTATTATTTTCATACCTCTTCTTATTCATAGCCGTCAGCGGTCTATGGTCGGACTGAAGGATAAATTCTTTCCCGTAGAGGTATGGCTCGAATTTTCTAATGCCCATAACGATCGCTAATGCCTCCTTCTCCAAAGTTGAATACCTCTGTTGTGTTACAGACAACTTTTTACTCCCGTAAGCGATCGGATGGAGAATTCCTCCGTCTTCTTGTAGAAGGACGTATCCCAGTGAAGTACCGGATGCATCCACTTGCAGCGTGAATGTTTTCTCCAACTCTGGCATCTTCAAGATGGGCTTCGAGCTCAAAGCTTCTTTCAACTTCTCAAACGCCTGCTGATGTTTGGATTCCCACCTAATCTTCGTTGGCTCACCCTTCTTTGTTAAGTCGGTCAATGGCGCTGCAATTTGTGCATAATTCTTTACAAAGTCCTGGTAGTAACCAGTGAGCCCTAAGAAAGACCTTACTTGCTTCTTATTCTTAGGTGGCTCTGTTTTCTTAATTTTGATCACATTGTCTTCATGTAATCCTTTAGTGCCATTGCCAATAAAATGACCCAAAAACTCAACACTCGACGAGGCGAACTCGCACTTCGTCGGTCTGATGGTGAATCCCTCTTCTTGAAGTCTTTGAAGAACAGTCTCAATCGTGATCGTATGCTCGCGCCAGGTCTGGGAATGGACGATGATATCGTCGATATAAAAGTCGACATCGTTGATTCCATCCAGAATCCTGCGCATTGACCTTACAAGCGTTGCTCCGGCATTTACCATACCGAATGGCAGCTTGAGGTAATGGAAATGTCCGTCTTCGGTTGAAAAACCGGTTTTGTAGCAATCCTCAGGCTTTATTTTAATCTGCCAGTAGCCCTTGGCTAAGTCAAGTTTTGTATAAAACTTGTCCTTTGCAAACTTGGTAAATAAAGTCTGAGTTGTAGTCATGGGCTCAGGATCGAAGACCGTGATCCTATTCAAGGCCCTGTAATCTGAACATACTCTTTTACTCCCGTCCTTTTTCTGGACAACGACAACTGGTGCTGAATATGGCGACGTGGAGGGAACTATGATGCCCATTCGTATCATCTTATCCGTTTCCTTCTTCAGCTCCGTCCGCGTCGTAAAAGGTAACTTGTACGGCTTCAACCTGATGGGGGTGTCATCTATAAGGTCTATCGCATGATAGTAATTCTTTGCGGTGCCAGGCACGTCTGTAAAAATTCCTTCATGCTTCTCTAAGATCTCCATTAACTCTCTCCTCATAGCATCGGTTATGTCTGCACTGATCTTAGTGTCAGACAACCTCTCCTTTTGTACCATCGTGGGATCCATTTCCACTAGAGTGATGTTCTCTTCGTTCTCAGTGTCAAGGATCACTGCAGAAGCACCTATATTCACCTGATGTTGACCCATCTCTTCTTCCTCTTCTTCACTCTCCTCTCTCACAATGTACTTCTTCAGCAGATTGATGTGATAGGTCTTAATCACATCACCCACTTGGATCTTGTAATTGTCCTTACCATACAACTCCACTACTGTGTATGGCCCGCCCCATCTCATCAACATCTTGTTGCTTGAAGTCGGTAGGAGAACGAGAGCTAAGTCTCCTACTTTCAGTTTTCTGGTCTTCGCACCTTTGTCATAATATCTTTTCTGGGAAATTTGGGCCTTAGCTAAATTCTCTCTAGCCAACTTTAGAGTTTCGTTTAGCCTTTCTTGCAAGTCAAAAACATACCTATATGTTGACCTTGCCTCTTCAGGATTGATATCTCCTGCCCAAATTTCATGTAAAATTTGCATCGGACCTCGCACAGTCCTTCCATACAGGAGCTCGAATGGGGAGAATCCTGTGGAATCCTGTGGAGCCTCCCTGTATGCAAATAATAGTGGCTCTATGAATTTATGCCACTTCCTCACTTGTTCACTGCACATTCTTCTGAGCATTCTCTTCAGAGTACCGTTAAATTTTTCAGTGAGGCCTTGACTCATTGGGTGGTAAATGCTGGAAAACTTCTGCTTGATGTTAAGCATCTTCGTTACATCCCTCATTAGATCAGATGTAAATTGACGACCATTGTCACTGAGGATTTCCTTTGGCACACCCAACCTCATGAAAATCGATACCAGGCTTTCTGTAACCTTCTGGGCAGTTATGCTCTTTAGAGGTACAGCTTCAGGATAGCGCGTGGCGGCATCCACAAGTGTTAGGACATACTGATGCCCTTCTGAAGATGGTGGTGAGATTGGTCCGATCAGGTCGATGATCACTCTTTGAAATGGCTCTTCAATGATGGGCATTGGACACAGAGGTATTTTCTTCACTGAGCCTTTCGGGCACGTTCTCTGGCATATATCACACGAGTAACAGTGTTTAGTTACGTCCAAATATATGTTTGGCCAGAAGAACTGTTGGGTAATTTTACCCATTGTCTTCTTTACCCCCTGATGACCACCGAAGACTTCATCGTGTGCCACCTTCATAACTCTACTTCTGTACTCCTTTGGTACAACCAAAGTAAACCTCTCCTGTTGGTTTTCCATAACTCTTTTGAATAGTACACCATTCTTTACTATATACTTGTTTTCACCTCTTTCCACTGACCTCCATATCCTCTGTAGAGTGACATCGTCTTTCTGTTTACTTTTAAAAGTCTCCCGATCGCTAATAAGTTCTTGCACTTCATCACCATGGGTTATTTCACCTTCACCCACAGCTACAACATTCTTTTCTTCAGAACTTTGTATGTGAACGACTGCATCACCTCTCAATATCTCACCCTCTTCGTAAGTACGGTCTGTTTCATCAGACCACATTTGTACTTTCTTCAACTGATGTCACCTGGACATCCGTTATTCCTGTGTCTTCTTCAACATCTATTAGTAGATCAGTAGGGACTTCAACTTCATCTTTTCCTGTAACTTCTTCGTTCTCAGGTGAACATTGGGACCCAATCATCACATTTAGTGATGGCTCCGCGGTTGGCTCGACATCTTTATTATTGATGTCAAAAGATTGTGGCACTGACGGTTTCCCTCTGTAAGACTCTTCCACCTCCAAACTCGCCATTCCAAAATTATGATTTATTTGATCAGATTCTTCTTGCGAATCTTCCTCAGCGTTCTCAGCGATGGGGACCAGCATACTTCTACGGTTATGCTCGACCTCTACTTTACGAGGCCCTCGACACACGGTCGACTCCCATGCGAGGTTTGGCTGACTCAGGGGCAATGCTCCTTTAACATTCCCAATGACCAAATCATATACGACTTCCGGCAGCACTGCTGCGGTTGTCCTACCCACGTAATAAGGGGTATCCACATCGATACTTGCGAGAGGAGCTTCAATCACCGTACCGTCCAACAACCTTATTTTCATGTTATCTCCAACGTAACACCTCTTCGGTACGAATTTTTCTCGCACAACCACTACGTTACACCCGGTATCTCGGAGGGTTTTGACTTGATAGCCATTCACCGTCCCATACGTTACAGGTAGGTGTGACGTTTCGTCATTTTCCACCTTCTCTATCTCATTCAGGAGTTTCGGCTCTTCACCTGAGCAATTCAGGACTTTATTGCCGCTATCAGAGACTCCGGATGCTCCCGTGCTCTTTGCTTCTTCCTTCTGTCTACCTGAATTATTTTGTCCTCTACCACTGGTGTTGAAATAAGGAGGAACTCGACAGTCTCTTGCGAGATGCCCTCTCCTTTGACACTTAAAGCACGTGATCACCTCCCTCGGCTCACTGCTACTGCGACGATAGTTCTGTCTGTCGCCGCTCCCACTTCCGATCCTGCTTTCATTGTTAGTCGCTCTAGATGCATGTTGGTTGCTACTTTTATGATTACTATTCGTGGAGTAACCATTGCCTTTCGATCTAAAATTATTATTGTTATGTGGGCTCTTATCAACGTGATTGTGACTTCGTGTGTGACTACTTGCTACGAACTTTAAACGATGCGCTTCCATGTATCCTTCTGAACTAGTTATTATCTCTTCTGGTGCTTTCTTCTTCGTTTCCCTTAGGTAGGTTGCGAGTTCTTTTGGGACAGTATTTAAATACTTATCCACTGAGAAAAACTCAATAAGATCATCTGGTGTCAGTGTTACATCTGCTGCTGTTATCCACTTTTTAAGAGCTTCAATAATCCTCTGTAAATACACTCTAGGATTATCATCTTCCGTAGGAGTCATAGTTTTGTACTTCGTACAGTACCCACTTTCCGTGAGTCCGTACCTCTCCAATAAAGCTCTTTTCAGACCTTCATAGTTCTTAAGCTCTTCAACAGTCATATTGTTGAACACACTGACAGCTTTACTTGTTAGGAAACATCCTAAAACAAACGCTCGCTTTTCCACAGGGATGTCGTTCGCCTCCGCTTGTTTCTCGAACATTAACAGATATTCTTCTATATCGTTTTTCTTCTCGTCGAAGAATGGAAGTTTCAACTTTGGGTATTTATTGGCGTAGGAAGTGCTGTGGCTGCTCTGAGCGCTCTGTGATGCTACTGCTGCGTCATGTTGGCGCTGTTTATCTTCGGCATCAAGCTTCATCTGCAACATTCTTTCTTCCGCCTCTCTTGCATCTTTTTCTGCCTCCAACTTAACTCTTTGAGCTTCAGCTTCAACCTTAGCTTTCTCTACTCCCGCTTCAGCCTCAAGCTTAGCTCTCTCTCTTTCATCTTCCAACTTAGCTTTCTCTTTTTCAGCTTCTATCTTCTGCTGTTCGATTGCGGCTTCTTGAGCCATTCTGTCTTTCAATGCAGCAGCAAGTTCCTTGCCCGATAAACCCATAGATTTGCACATTTCTACAAATGCAGCATTAGTAGTAGCCATTGTTATATTTGTTGTATACAAAACAAATTACAAAATATATCGTTCGCTAACAAAGTCACTTTACAACGCACGAATCACAATCCCGTTTTCTACCAAAATTTTAAAAATTTGGCTCCTATTGATAACGCATGAAAACAAATTTCTAACCAAAAAATTAACAAATGTATATATATATATATATATATATATATATATATATATATAACATAATATAAATAATATATATATATATATATATATATATATATATATATATATATATATATAACCTGCTATACTATTTCTGCTGCGCCTTATAACCTTATATATATATATATATATATGCTATATATATATATATATAAAGAATCTGTAGTAAATTTGACAAAATCTTGCGGGAAATAATATTTTCAGTCAGAACCCAAAATGGGAAAAATCGGGAATTTCGAAAATCACTATTTCGCTTCGCTCAACTTTGTAAATTTTACTTCCTACTTATTATTAATAAATATATATATATATATATATATATATATATATATATATATATATATATATATATATATATATATATATATATATATATATATATATATATATATATTATATATATCTACAACTCTTTGCGATATATATATATATATATATATATAACTTATCTTTCTATATATATAAAAGCATAAAATATAAAGTACTAAAATTATTCCAGTGTTTCTCTGTTTCCAAACGACAGGTATTGTTGCAATAGCAGTTTGCTATTTCACCAATACACAAAAAAAAATCATATATGTTTAACTTCAATAAAACAAATAGTCCAAACGACTATATTGACAGTTAAAAAAAAAACACAATATCAACATATATCCCAACTGTCGATATTGGTAAGAATGCTTACACAATAACTCTGGTACAGGTCTTAGCAAAATTACAAATGAACGACCTTGAGCTCAAATATTCAACAAAATAGCAAAATAACTTTACTACAAGCAATTCATTGATAAAGAAATAATGACTGAAAGGTTATAATATAAGATCCCGAGACAGGAATACCCAATTTATAATGTAGTGCGATTGGTTAAAAAGATATTAAATTATATGTCATAAACTTACTCTTCCAACGTATGAACAAATCCTTTGGCCAGGCCCCCGTGACAATCCAATCAACTAACACTTTCTAAGATTCTCAAACCTGTATTGTAACAGTATCTAGGCCTCCTGTTAAATGAGTTACCGGCCTGTGCAATTCTATAGTGCAATATTATACTTAAAAACTCACCAACTTATCTCCCTGAAGACCCTTCAAGTGAAACAACGGTTTGACCGAGTTCGTTGCCTTATGTGAAAACAATTCAGTCAATATTATTCCTTATCAATGAATAAACCTGTTTTATGATCAACCTTTTGATCATGAAACCAATGTCTTTAAGACCTAAAATAATTACTACTTGAAAATTTGAATAAATGAGAAAGTAAATTACGTTTGGAAACACTCAAGGAAACTACTGGAGTAAATTTAAAATACTTTAATAAAAAAAATGAATACGTACTGCTCTTACAAAACTAGGTTTTATAAATCCATGAACATGCAGTTAGATGTCCGAAGGTATCCACGTACATGCGCACTGAATATATAGAACCTCAGTACTAAATACCATTTATATATATATATATATTTTATGCTTTAAAAATATCAATACAAAATGCTCTATCATTAAATTTATATAAATTTTCGCCCATAAATATGTATATATAAAATATAGATATTTATGTTCAACAATATATATATAAATAAACAAATTATACAAACAAAAATATACAGACTGACTGATTTGATAAGAGATATTAAATCTTTGCTTGAAAATTAAATGAATTTGACATTTACAAAAGACGTCGATTTTTCAGTGTGTACAAGACAATGCAGGACCAGCTGACATTTGAAAACAGCTGTGACTCTAATGCAAAAGAGTTGCCTACTAGTAATTTAAACAAATCTTTTTTACAAATAAAAATTGAGACTTTGACAATTAACCATATGTTAAAATAATAAATACTAAACTGATAAACGTTTTATATTTATTGGCACAATATAATATTTGCGATACTTCAAGAAATAAATTTCAATAATACATAAGCTTACCTGCCAGTAAAATCTAGCAACAATTTGGACACAATGCACTTGCAAATTCGTATTTGCAGACGACGCTTTGAAATAGCAATGCATATAATAATTACAAAATAAACACAATTACTTTAAAAACACAGCTTTAAATACCATTAGCTTTACAATAAAATAAACAGCAATATTTTCCACATTGAAAATTATATCACCATATTATATTTAAACACATATTACATTTACTTTGTAATAAAACATAAAAACAAGACACTTCATGGATACAAAATATACACACTAAACAAATAATAAATTGATCGGAACATACAAGGCGTTAAGAGCTACCAACTATATACAACTTGATTAACAACGAATGAAAGCGAAAAGATGAAAAATATTCTCATTTTTACTATTTATATAAATCACAGTAATTTAGATTACGCCTCCTTATCCAATCACAACCCTTAAAATAATAAATAAAATGATGTATATATTTATCAATTAATTCAGTAAGACAAATATATACCAAACATTTAGAGAGAATGAAAAATTGGTATTTCTTGTAAAATCGTACTTCGTTCTCAAGAAATGACAATCTTTCTTTGAAATCAAAATATAAAAAGCTAACCAAAACTGAAGATTCTGCGCTTCCACATTTTACAAAATAATGCATTTATTCAATAAATATTTATTTATATATATATAAAACATTTATATATATATAATAATACGTAGTATCCTTTCAAATGCTTTAATAATTAATAATAATAATAATAATAATAATAATATTATTATTAAAGCTTTGTCAACAACGACCAATGAGAATTCAGGTTTCAAAAATAAGTCTTAAAAAGTGAGTTTTCATTGGTTGTTGTTCACTCATATAATACAAACATATTTACAATATTTTGACTGGACCTTTGCAGCGTACATCAAATATATATATATAACAGAAAAGAAGTATTGCAATGGCAATCCTTGGCCTTTACCTTAAAATACATAAATGAAAGTAATGTTATATATTTCATGTACAACTGCATTACATCTTTATATATATATATATATATATATATATATATATATATATATATATATATATATATATATATATATATATATATCATATATATATATATATACTATCCTATATACATATAATTATTTTTTTATATATATATACATAACCAACAGCAACTAGTATACCATATATATACTATATATATATATATATATATATATATATAACCTTAATAGCATAGATGAGCAACTCTTTCTTATGCTCCAGAAGAGAGAGAGAGAGAGAGAGATTTAAATGTTATCCAGCACCACAAAAAGCAGCTACCTTTTTCGTGTGTATTTTTTTTTCTTTTTGAAAGCTTTATTTCTGGTCCATAATTGATGGAACGAACACAATAAGAAAAATCTCGACAAACTATTTCCAAATCTGCACAAATAAAATTTAAATCGGTTCATTAAAAAAAAAAAAAAAAAAAAAAGTTATCCTCATTTCCTGGCTTAGTCAAAAAAAAAAAAAATAATTTAGGAAAACATAAGAATTTCATCTAGCCATACGTGAGATGTGTCCTAACCTAACTATTGTAATTAACTAAGAATGAATCACACACACACACACACACACACACACACACACACACACACACACACACACACACACACACACACACACACACACACACACATTACACACACACACACACACACACGCACACACACATATATATATATATATATATATATATATATATATATAACATATTATATATATATATATATATATATATATATATATATATATATATATATATATATACTCTTTCTGCTATTTCTTATATATATATATATATATATATTATATTATAGTTATCACCACCGCTCACGGGCAAAGCCCTATTCAAGGAGGGGGTGTTACACTCAACAAAATTTCAACTAACGCAAATTACGCAGATGAGCACAGACGCGGGCTTTAAAGTGAGGAAGATTAAATTGGAGTAGGAAACAGAGAAGATGGAAGAGAATTCCACAGAACAGAGGTGGCAGGAAGAAGGAGGCACCGCGGCTTGGCGAACCAGTCTGGAGTTATTAACATCAACACAAAACTCACATGTGCCGACACAGCACCCCTGTGCTGCGAGGGCGTCTTAAAAGGAGGCGGCACGCAGTGAAAGCTCCCTCCAGGCACCTGCCGCTGACTGGTACCTATAGATAAAAGATAAAGCATCAACATGGCGCCGCAAAGATAGAGGGTCAAGTGAACTAGAGAGTACAGGACACAGTTTATAAGTCTTTTAGCCTTTGACTCGACCCTATCAAAAAGCCGGGTGAAACCACGGGCTGAATATGAGAGCAATTACTCTCATACAAAGGGCCGGATGGGGCCAGCAGTAACTGGAGTAACTGTGAGAAGAGAGAAGAGGAAAAAAGTCTCACATCCAAACAGAACTCCCAGTTTCTTTGAGGCCCGCCCTAGCAACCATTGTGTGATGTGAGGTTTCCAAGACATTTTTGTTTATGTTAAGTCCAAGGATGTTTATATTGTCAACAGGAGAGACAGAAGGGGAACAAATCCCGAGAGAACCGTCGAAAGAGAGAGGAAAGTTAGAAGGTGTCTTAGAGAGGGAGATTTGTAGAAGTTGGGTTTTTAAAGAATTAAATTTCACAAGGTTGCGACGACCCCGCGGAAATTCTATCCAGATCATTGAGAATAGAATCGGAAGATTAAGACGAGGGCAATTCTAGAAGTAAAAAGAGGGCAGAAGTGAAATGAGTTGAAGAATGAAGGGTCGAGTCGACCGGCATATGAGTGGATAGAGTTAGATGTGCAGA
>JABUQX010141828.1:0-2500 GCA_015478945.1 Trachelipus rathkii
ATTTTCCAAATACATACTATATACATATATATATATATATATATATATATTAACTATATATATATATATATATATATATATATATATATACCCATATATGCTATATATATATATACTCTCTCACTGCTATATATATTTATGATGCTGTGTCCACGAGACTCGATGAGCCTTTGTGGTTAAAGGCCAAATATTTCAAGGCCAAACACACCAGAATGAGGAGGGAATATCAGCTGTAGACTTGATTGAATATACCACGTTGTGTGGTAGGCAGCAGCAATTCACAGAAAAATATATATATATTGAATAATTAATGAAGAAAAATTAAGGAATTTTTCAAGAATGATTGTTTTAAAATTTTTACTATACATAAAGAAACTTTACTAACTATTTATAGAGGTATTAGTACTCATTAAAATTTGTATATAAAAAAAAAAATCATATCTTTTTAAACATACAGCTGATTTTCCTCTTCTGTGATACAACCATTACCATAACCAGTTGATGTATTAGTGGAATTTGAGCGAGCAGACACTGATATCTGGTGGGATCTTATAATCTATTTTTATTTTTATTTATTATTAATGTGTGTGTATTATTATTATTGTTATTACATTATTATTATTATTATGTATGTATGTATGTATTATTATTATTATTATTATTATTATTATTAATTTTTCTTTATTCAGTAGCCTATATCAAAATATGAAATTTGACTTTTTACTTTAAACTGAATTTTATTTTTAATTTAATTTTGAATAGTCAACTTTACAGTAATGATTTACTTTAAATTTAAAGGTTTTAGGTTAGCTTCTCTATTGAATTCTACCATATAAAGTATGGTGGGTAAGAACTAAAATCAAACTATCAGCTATACAGAATGAGCTTAGATATGTTATGCTTACCCTATTAAAGAAAATGAAATTCCTCCAATTTGGATATACTGTATCTCCTTATCTGGGGTGTGCTCAAGCCTCTTGTTTATCTTCAGGTCTAGGTATGGTAGTCTAGACCACTTACATTAATAAATATAGAAAAAAGTATTAGTTTTTTAAAATATTTATTCTTTTTATTCAGTGGCCACTTTAAAGTATTAAGTTTGATTTTTAAATCTTTTATAATTATTATAGTATTTGTTTATATGCCAGTTGTGGCAGAACCAGAAACATAGTTCTGGCTCCAAAATATGTATTTTAGGTCTGCACCTTTTTTCCCATTGCTCAATGTTGCAAGAGAGTAGGGCTGGGCTTTTGCTAGTCGTCAAAAATCAAAAAGTCATAACAATGGACCTTTGACGTCATGGCAAATTCCAAATACATTTAGGGTGCATTCAAACCAAGCTCATGGTGTATTTTAGTTAAATTTTTTATTAAAAAAATTTATTTTTATTATTAAAAAAAAAGGATTCAGAAATCAAATTTTATATTCAATATATAAAATAAAAAAAAAAAAAAAAAAACAATAAATAATATATATATATATATATATTATATATATATATATATATATATATATATATATATATATATATATATATATATATATATATATATATATATATATATATATATATATATTAAATATATATATATATATATATATATATATATATATATATATACATATATATATATATCTTATATATATATATACCATATATATATATATGCTACTGCTATATATATATATATATATATATTAACACTCTATATATATATTGGAACAGTTTTTCATGAAATAATTTTTTAGGTAAAATTTATTGTACAGAAGATGTGCTTTGAACAATTTTTCAAATAGGTACAGAATCATAGTCGGATCCGGATCGGATCCAGGTCCGAGTCACGAGCCGGAGTTGAAGTCTAAGGGCTGAGGCCGGGCCAGAGCTGGCAGAGGAGCCGGGTATGATTTTTTTCGAAGAATATTTTTAGAAGACTCGCTGAACAATTTTCAAATAGTGCAGAAACCTTTATTCGGATCGGGTGATGGGCCAGAAGCCGGAGCTGGGCGGAGCGGGCGGATCTGGGTATGATTTTTCTAAAAATATATTTTTAGGTGAAAAAATTATTATGCAAGAAGGCATGCTGAACAATTTTCAAATGATATTATGAGAAACGCCTTACTAAGTCAAGATCCGGGCCGAAGGTGAAGTCCGGAGCCAGGCAGGAGCCGGAGCCAGAGCCGGAGCCAGGAGCCTGGAGTATATTTTCAAGCTATTTTATAAGAATCCTTCACAAATTCTTGAAGACCATTTTTGGATATTTATCAAATAGTGCAGAATTCTTAGTCGGATCCAGTTCCGGGTCGCGGGCGGAGTCAGGAGCCAAAGAAAATTGAAGGAGCCGGTTTTGTAGTTTGATTTTTCAAGAAAAAGTATTTTTAGGGTGAAACATTTATTGCAGAAGAAGTGCTGAACAATTTTCAAATAGTGCAGAAGAAACCTTAGTTGGATCTGGATTCCAGAGCGGGAGCCCCAGCCTGATTAAACACAAAGATACCTGAA